>JAXIVJ010008298.1:0-56265 GCA_036785665.1 Chirona hameri
CCAGCAGCATCGGAGAACGTCAGGGGCAGCCATGCCCTGCTTCTTCAGGTTGGTCTCGTGGATGCGCGCGAACGACTTGACGATGATGGCGCGTCCGCCCAGATGGCGCGGCTCCAGCGCGGCGTGCTCCCGAGACGAACCTGGCGCGGAGACGGCGGGTGGCGCGCCGGTCAGTATACGAGACGCTAAATCAGTCACCATTCTGGGGACGTGGGTCAGGTTAGGTAAAAGATTCCTCACCGCCAACAGCTGCAACTCCTAATATACTAGCTGTCTGTGGCTTCAGTAGCTCCAAAGGCAGTGATCGTGCTGCCCCATCACAGTTGGTAAAACAATGTCATACTTATGACAGGTAACACCGCCGTTGTGACGGGTGGAACATCACGATCGTGACGTCAACCCTCCGCAGCGTCTGCAGGGTAACGGGAACAGGTTCAATGAACCGAATCTCAGGAACGAGTGGCCTTATGTCCTGCACCAGTTCATCATCCCATCATTCCATGACACATACAGCTAGTCCAAATGTAGTTCTCTCCAACGCGAATGCCTGCAGTGAATCTCTCTATGGAAAGGGATCTGCAGTATAAAGTCTGTCAGCATCCTTGACAAATAGTTTTTTCCACGCGGTGCCTGTAAGACAAACATCGAGAGTTGGCATTCTCCATCCTCAGGTGGGGCCTTCGATGGTACACACGAACTTCGGCACATACAAACCACTGGCCCAGTTCATTGCCACGACATTCCCTTGCTGCTTGTTTCAGGGACTACCTAACACCCTTGCCTCCTGCAGAGCTTGTCTCCAGTGAACAACTCACATCCCTCGCTCGACCTCACAGTTCCTCTCACACTTCCTCCGCGCTTCTCTCTCGCACTGCCCTCCCCGGCAGCACGAACCACACCTCTGTCTTTCTCAGCCATTCGATCCTCTGCCGCTCTGTCCCCCCTCAACTTCGCACTTCTCTCCTCGCAGTTCCTCTCACACTTCCTCCGCGCTTCTCTCTCGCACTGCCCTCCCCGCAGCCCGAACCACACCTCTGTCTTTCTCAGCCATTCGATCCCTGCCGCTCTGTCCCCCTCAACTTCGCACTCTCTCCCTCGCCACCGCTGCCACCAACTCTGTCTCCTTCCCCGCCTCCGCCTCCATCCACGTATCCGCCTCTACCTCTGCCTCTGTCGCCGCCTTCGCCTCCGCTCCCGTCACCGTCCTCTCCACCTCTTCAGCTGACTGCGACACCTGTCCGTGTCTTCCTGCAGCCCGCTGCAGCTGATGTGACCAGCTGCCGCTGCAGCTGCGCAGCTGCCGCAGCAGCAGCCGCTCGGTGAAGCTCAGGGCATCACTTTCCCCGCCGCCGGCACCGCCACGTCACACATGACGTCACTGCCGACGTCACCGGCCGCCGTCAGCGTGCCGCGGTCTTCGGACCGCACTGGAGCCCCGGGTGACGTCACAAACATCCGCGCCTTCACCGTCGCCGCAGCCTCCGATTGGTCGCCGGTCAGCTCGCAGTGACGTCACACCACATTCCGCCGTCGCTGATTGGCCGACAGCTGAGGACGCCGTCACCTCCCCTCCTATTGGCCGGCGGTCGTCCCCTTCCCGTGGTGACGTCATCACGGCCGAACTGATCCTTATTGGTGACAGTCATGACCGCTGAGCTGACCCTCCGAGGCATGTATTCGACTTCGTTCCATGTCTCCCACCTCTCTGTACTGAGGGGGTCGCTCCAGACACCGAGGCAGGCGAGCGTGCTTCCCTGCGTCGGCGGCCGGCTGGCAGCGCAGCGATTCGCCGACGCAACTCGTCCGCCTCTGGCTTCGGACCTCCGTCGGCCGCCGCCGCGGCCCGAGCCAGAGCCGCAGTCAGAGCCCGCGTCCGCCGGTCGGCCGCAGTGCCCGAGGCTAAACCCTGCCCCGCGGCAGCGATGCCCGAGGATACATCCTGCCCCGCGGCAGCGGAGGTCGGAGTCACCGCAGGAGCAAGGAGACGACAGACTTGGGGCAGGAGTCGGGACAGGAGAGCGCAACGGCTGCAGATCAGGGGCAGAGCCAAACGCAAGCAGGAGCAGGAGCAGCAGGAGGCAGCAGGAGCGGTGGTAGCCGGCGCCAAAGAGTAGCTAGAGAGAACGTCTTCCATCGTCTGAGTGCGAAGACGCCCAGAGGCTCGGCGGCCAGCCGGCCGGCCGGTTAAAACTTAGTTGCGAACCACTGCCACCATTCCAACTAAAGGTCCGACCGGGGGCCACCGCACCGCAGGGGCCACCGCGGGAGCGGCCAGAGAGGCAGCGGAGCCGGAGCCGGAGGCGGAGACATGAGGTAGGCTACTGGGAAGATCCACACAGGAAGCCGACAGACTGCTGCTGAGTCCGCCCTCCCACCGCCGCCGCATGCCCTGCCGCCGCCGCTGGGCGTCGGAGGGTTGGGACGGTCTCGGATACTGCGGGTGGTGGCAGGGTCGACAGAGAGGCTGTCCGACGCGGGTCGCTCGGCCACCAGCCCGCCAGCGGCCGCACGCTCTTCTGTCACCCTCCTAAAACCACCGGCCGTGCCGTGGGCCGAGCCGGGGAATGTATCGAAGGCCGGGCTGGGGGCTGAGCCGGGAGCCGACCGTCCCTATGCCAGGCTGGAGGCGAGTCTAGCTCACAGGAGGCGGTCGGCGGTGGGCTCGGGGAGCGGACAGCCAGTCGGGCCCGCGCCCGCTGAGACCCCTCTCCAGTCGCAGCAGGGATGATTCTAGGTGGCGCTCCGATCGCTCTGGCGGCGGGTGGCGGCGGGCCGGAGGCTGCTGCGATGGAGGTTCCGGTGGTGGAGGGACAGGGGTGCGATGTAGGCGGTCCAGAAGAGCGGCCTTCTCGTCGGCGCTGAGTTCGACTCGCAGTTGAGGCGCGGCGCGAACAGCTCGTGACGACAGCGGCAGCGCCACCAGCGCCGGCAGCGCCGCACTGGCGGACGACAGTGGAACTGACGGTCCAGGTGGCGCCAGTGGAGCCGCCCGCCGCGGTGGCGGCCCGGCCTCGCATGCCAGTTGGATGGAATTCACATAGATTTGCTGCTTCTTGGATCACAATAAAATAACACCCGAATCACTGACTTCCGTAACTGCATAACTGTCCATGGCTTCGTTCTAAGGAAGCAAACTTTCGCCACGGCGAGATACTAAGTACCGATCTTCTGATATGCGTTTCAATTCTGAAGTTCGGTCCGTGGCGTTATATATATTGAAAATGCAATAATCCTGGACACTTCACGAGTCAATAATAAGTGCAAAATAACTGGTTAAATTAAATTTACGCATAAAATACGCATTCATCAAGCCAGAGATAATTAATTAAAGGTCACTGACGTTGAGAAAAAAGTGCAATGAACTCGCGAGATATTTCCGTGGGATCCCTCGAGGAGGAAAAACCCAATGAAAAGACTCCATTGACATTCCACAGCCAGATTCACCATTAGTTGGCCAAAACTGTTCTGACACGATCTTTAGCTTAAAGATGATCACATTTAAGGGAGATAATCACCTTTCGATTTTGTTAGCAACAATTATTTGGCTACCGTGATGGTAATTAAAATGTGATCTAGAATTTAAGAATTAAATAAAGTTATTCCCTAATTCAAAATTGGAAGTTTGGGGAAATTAATGATCGGTATTTCCCTCCACTATTGGAAAGCGCAAAATCTGGCGCTTTTGTGTAAATCTGTTCAACGTTGGTTGAATGGGCACTTAGAAACAAGATCGCCAACACTAAATAGGTTGCAGTCCGGGGCCAACCAAACTACCGATTTCAATGCACTTTTTTCAAATGATTGTTTGATTGTTCATAAAAGTTTGGCACATATTCGCAAAAGATAGAGTGCAGGAAACATATTGCATGCCTTCATGATAAATAACAATGCGTAGGAAGGCTAATTTACTGAATTCGTTACCGAGTACTTGCTGATTATAAGCGTGGATCGCTTATCAACTATGACTTGACTTAACTTGAAATATCTCTCGGCAGCAAGGGCCTTCCGAAAGTTTGGGGGGGGGGGGACGGAGGCACTTTGAAGTCGATTCTTTCCATGCTACGCCCATAGGTCCGTAATGTTAAATCCGAAAATGTTTGGCGAGACGCGTCCCCCCGACCTCCCCCCCCCACCCGCCTTCTCCGCAGCCATGCTCGGTAGGAATTGTAGATGCAAAATGTGATGATTTACAATATATTTTATCTCATCTATCGATTTCAGGTGCTAACTCCATTTTTTGTGTGTGAAAAAGGCGATTATCTCCCTTTAAGAATAAATTGAAAGCAAACGACCGAGCCAATATCAATTCACCAACGACCGTCCAAAAACATCAACGTATGAATTCCGAATATCGGGATACAAGATAGGGTGAAGCTACGTGGGTTTTCGGATTTAGCCAAGACGTTGAGATTGTTGACTGCGCTAAGCTCTTGGCATGCTGTAGAGTTACACATATCATCCAGAGCAGTGTCCCAAAAATTTGTCAATTTGGATGGGAAATGACACCCAAATGTGAATAATTTTCCACTCTCACTCCTCATTTTAAGAGTGAATTTTCCACTCCAAAATGATTAATTGTGGTATTCTGACATAAATATTGCCTAAAAATACATGATTTTAACGAAAACTACTGCTTTTCATATTCAGAACAGAAATCAATATTGTACCATTTTCTACATAATTGTCCACTCCCATGGTCTTTTTGGGCTCGAATTCTCCACTCTGACACCCAAGCAAAAATGGAATTTTGGGACACTGATCCAGAGTCTATTCATATCAGGCCACTAGCCTCTAGACTTTTTAGTAGATGCTAAAGATCGTCTTGCTACATGTTTCACTACATGTTTCGAATCTCCGTAATACCATACTCAGCCTAGTTCGCCTCCTACTTGGCATATACAACTAACCGTAGATATCGCATGAAACCAAACTATCCCATAGTGTTGCTACATAACAAAGCTATTCCTTGTAATTCACATATACTTTACTGGCCTCCTCCCATACCTTGCCGTGCCAGTCTCGAGCATCAGCTCTAGCTTTACCGTCTTTCACAGAGCTTTCCAGTAGTTCTCGTATGCATAACACTGAGTTTCTCCGTACTTCTACATAACACTGACCTTCTCCGTACTTCTACATAACAGACCTTCCCCATACTTCTACATAACACAGACCTTCTCCGTATTTCTACATAACACTGACCTTCTCCGTAGTTCTACATAACAGACCTTCTCTGTACTTCTACATAACAGACCTTCTCCGTACTTCTACATAACACTGAGCTTCTCCGTACTTCTACATAACAGACCTTCTCCGTACTTCTACATAACACAGACCTTCTCCGTATTTCTACATAACACTGACCTTCTCCGTAGTTCTACATAACAGACCTTCTCCGTACTTCTACATAACAGACCTTCTCCGTATTTCTACATAACACTGAGCTTCTCCATACTTCTACATAACACTGAGCTTCTCCGTATTTCTACATAACACTGACCTTCTCCGTACTTCTACATAACAGACCTTCTCCGTATTTCTACATAACACCGAGCTTCTCCGTAATTCTACATAACACTGACCTTCTCCGTACTTCTACATAACAGACCTTCTCCGTATTTCTACATAACACTGAGCTTCTCCGTATTTCTACATAACACTGACCTTCTCCGTACTTCTACATAACAGACCTTCTCCGTACTTCTACATAACACAGACCTTCTCCATACTTTTACATAACACTAAGCTTCTCCGTACTTCTACATAACACTGACCTTCTCCGTACTTCTACATAACAGACCTTCTCCGTACTTCTACATAACACAGACCTTCTCCATACTTTTACATAACACTGAGCTTCTCCGTATTTCTACATAACACTGACCTTCTCCGTACTTCTACATAACACTGACCTTCTCCATACTTCTACATAACAGACCTTCTCCGTATTTCTACATAACACTAAGCTTCTCCGTACTTCTACATAACACTGACCTTCTCCGTACTTCTACATAACACTGACCTTCTCCGTACTTCTACATAACACTGAGCTTCTCCGTACTTCTACATAACAGACCTTCTCCGTACTTCTACATAACACTGAGCTTCTCCGTAATTCTACATAACACTGACCTTCTCCGTACTTCTACATAACACTGACCTTCTCCATACTTCTACATGCAGACCTCCGTATTTCTACATAACACTGACCTTCCTGTATTTCTCGTGTATAACACTGACCTCCGTAGTTTTCGTGTAAAACAGTGACCTCCGTATTCTCCTGTATAACAGACTTTCTCCGTATTTCTCGTATATAACACTGACCATCTCCATATTACCCTATGACACTGACCTCCGTAGTTCTCCTATATGACAGACTTATTCGTATTTCTTCTATATTACACTGACCATCTCAGTATTTATCCTATATGACACTGACCATCTCCGTAGTTCTATATAAAACTGACCATCTCCGTATTTATCATTATGACACAGACCTCCGTATTTCTCCTATATGACATTGACCATCTCCGTAGTTCCCGTGTATGACACTGACCTTCTCCGTAGTTCTCGTCGCCGACCACGACCCAGCTGACGCCGCGGGCCTTGTAGTCGCGGGCGGTGGCCGGCACGGGACCCACCTCGCCCGTCACCTGGTTCTTCACCGCGTTCAGCTCGCCAGAGTCGGCGTTCGTCGCGCTGTGAGAACACGGCACGGGTCACGGACAGGTCATGGTTGGGTCACGGACAGGTCATGGTTGGGTCACAGACAGGTCATGGTTGGGTCACAGACAGGTCATGGTTGGGTCACGGACAGGTGAAAGAGCTGGAAATTATATACAACCGTTGACTAGTGAGCCAGAAAGTAACTGCACCGTAAAACAGGTGGTACAACGGGGAAACGCGTGGACATCTACTGATGGTTTTCTTCTCATTGTTTAGCTTGCGAACACAGCCTCGTGAAAATGGTATCGTTCGTGGCTTTGAGCGTTTTGAACGGGAACATTTTCAGCACCACCTTCGTTTTTATGATCGGTGGCTTTTCAGGCACATCAGTATCCACCAGCGTGGCCGTGAATCGTTCATAAAGGACAATGAGGTGCCCGAAAACTCCTTACCACAAAAACAAATGTGCCGTTGGAAAGTTTTCAAAACCAATATGTCGTCCCAAATCAATAATTGACTTAAAACAATCAAACACTATTAGTGAATTTCTATTTCCATAAAATGTATATCCAAGCGGGCTCTAACCAGGGTGAAATTTTCCTCACACACTTATAATTTAATCCACATGACGGGGATCCTTCACCACAGACGGGTACCCACGTGAGGAACATGTTGTTGGAGATGTTGTCCAGGTGGCCGCGGAACTTGAGCCAGGGGCCGGCCGCCGAGATGTGGTCGGTGGTGCACTTGCCCTTGACCTTGAGCAGCACGGTCAGGTCATCCATGTCCTTTCCGTCCCAGGCGCTGAACGGATCGAGCAGCTGCAGCCGCTGAGACTGCGGGTCCACCACCACCTGGCGGACGGAACAGGAAACACAGTCAGCAGGCGCATCAAACTACGGATGGGTTTGTTCAGTTGTATTTTTTTTTAAAACTCACCAACCATATCAAGGGAGGATCCAGAAGAGGATCGGGACCACCATTAAAGGCACTGAAATTGGCCAAGAATTAACATATTTCCTGATTTGTAAATAAAATCGTAGCGACTTTTACTCGATAAGGCTCGCTTTTAAATCAGTTCGGGCATGGTTTCTTTGTGCATACAAAGAGAAGAAATATGGACAAGTTAGGCACAAACTATCCCGACTTTCTGGGATCCCCACCCAAACCAACTCCGTTTTGTCCACTCTAGAGCCGTGAGTGCCGCTCACTTTGACCTTGACCTCACCGTCTCAGCCGAGTTATCGGTCGGCGGGTGCTGGTACGTATCCTCCCCGGCGTCAAACCCGAGGCTGGGCAGCTCATCTCCGTGCGGCGCCTTCAGCTTGAACTCCTTGCCGTCGGCGCCGGTCAGTGAGTCCGTCAGGGGGTTGAAGGTCAGGGTGCCGGCCAGAGACAGGGCGGTGGTGAGCTCAGGGGAGGTCACGAACGCGTGAGTAGCGGCGTTGGCATCGTTCCGCCCTGTGAAGCGAGGAAGGAGGGCGGGCGTTAGAGAAAGCTGATGACATATTTTGGTTGATTCGTTGACAGCAGTCTGGTGGGTGGGTTACCGTTGCAAAGAAAGGCTAGCTGAATTGATAGAAATGGCGTTTCTTGTGTTAATGCCCTACTGTTTTGGTTTGGTTGGGATAAGGCTGCTTCGGTCCGCTCGGACCATTGCGCAGACATGGGGTGAAGGAGAAGGGGCAGAGTGGGTCTAAATTGAACGCCGACCGGGGAACCGTCCATGGACTTACAGGGCCCTTCACCGCAGGGCAAAGCTGCGAGGATGGCCCAAGCCATGAAGGCGGCCATCACTCCCGCTCCAGGGGGCGGCTCGGGGGCCACCACATGCCCGGTGGCCAGCGACCACCAGAGTCCAGACCCGGGGTAACGTGGGCGTTACAGAGGATATAGGACCGGCAATCGGAGGATGAAAAGGGGTCTGACCCCCACCAACTCAAGAAATTGACAGAAAACAAAACAAAATGTTAACTCGAAAGCAAAACGACCAACATTGGCAAAACACACTTCCCACCACTAATACCCTTTCTAAAGAATTGCCCGTTAACACCAGCACAATCAATTACCAGAGCAGCAACATTTGAGGAAATTATAGCTACATGATTCCCCTATCAGCGGCAATGAAATACGGCCAATGGTAGGATCCAATGTTAATATATGTCATCGCAACGATAGCGCCATCTATGACTGTCCAGTGAAGTTGTAGTTATATATATAACGATGGAACACTAGCGCCATCAGTGGACTGACCAATGAAGTTGCAGTTATAGGTAACGATTGAACACTAACGCCATCTCTGTACTGAGCGGTGAAGTTGCGGTTGTAGGATAAGACGATGGGAACACTAACGCCATCTGTGACTGACCGGTGAAGTTGCGGTTGTAGGAGGTGACGATGGTGTTCTTCTCGCCCTTCTGCACGTCCTTGCGGTCCCACTGGCCGATGCAGGGGCCGCACGCGTTGGCCAGCACGATGCCTCCGAACTCACGCAGCGTCTCAGCCTGGGAGCGGACATCGTGCGGCGTAAGGCAACGTAATAGTGGTGCACAATGGATAATGGAAATCATACCAGACCATGACGCTCAAACGATAAAGTGAGATAAACAGGCTTGATCGGTGTGTGGTTTTGTTTCTCAGGGAAATGCAAACAGAAGCAGAGAAGTTATTGACTTTCGAGTATCTCCAGCTCAGTCAGTCAACTATTACAGGAACTGGAAGCTGGGGGAGTGAGCCATGAGCTTGAGCAACGGCCCCCCACAGCAACGGCCCCAGGATGGTCTATTATACGTCACTTCAAGCCTGTACAACAAACCCGAGTCAGCGTTACTCCGTCCCAGGAACCTTTCTCTCAACGACTACCGACCCTCCCTCCCTCCCACCATCCCCCTCCCTCCACCCACCAACCTCCCATCGCCCGCTCTCCTCGACTTCCCCTCCCTCCGGACTGACACACACACATCCCCTCCCCCCGGACTGACGATGCCGTCGCGCTCGATGGTGGCGCGGATCTGCTCCGAGCCGGGAGTCACGTTGAAGGTGGACTTTGACTTGATGCCATGGTCCATCGCCTGGCGGGCCAGCGACGCACAGCGGCCCATGTCCTCGTACGAGGAGTTGGTGCAGGAGCCGATCAGGCCTGCAGAACAGACAGACACACACACACATGACCGACCCATGTCCTCGCAAGACTCCACCCAAGATTAATCTGACGATCCCAGCAACGTCCACTCATAACTCATCTCTCGAAGCTATATCCTTCCACAGCAAGAGGAACTCTCCGCCTTGCTACCAAGTTTACAAAACCCGAGCTTGGCCGTCTGACACTCCCAACACAAAACCGGCTGACACTCTGACCCTTCCTCTGACACTCTGACACTCTGCCCCTTCCTCTGACACTCTGCCCCTTCCTCTGACACTCTGGCCCTTCCTCTGACACTCTGCCCCTTCCTCTGACACTCTGCCCCTTCCTCTGACACTCTGCCCCTTCCTCTGACACTCTGCCCCTTCCTCTGACACTCTGCCCCTTCCTCTGACACTCTGTCCCTTCCTCTGACAATCTGACCCTTCCTCTGACACTCTGCCCCTTCCTCTGACACTCTGCCCCTTCCTCTGACACTCTGCCCCTTCCTCTGACACTCTGCCCCTTCCTCTGACACTCTGCCCCTTCCTCTGACACTCTGCCCCTTCCTCTGACACTCTGACCCTTCCTCTGACACTCTGACCCTTCCTCTGACACTCTGACCCTTCCTCTGACACTCTGACCCTTCCTCTGACACTCTGACCCTTCCTCTGACACTCTGACACTCTGACACTCTGACACTCGACACTCTGACACTCTGACACTCTGGCACTCTGACACTCTGCCCCTTCCTCTGACACTCTGCCCCTTCCTCTGACACTCTGCCCCTTCCTCGCCGAATCCCGGACGATACAATTAATCATGGTGATACAATGAACCCCGATCACTATTGAGCCCTAGTTCTCACCCAGCACCCGCTAACCAATGAACCCAGACGCTGAACCCTCCGCCTTTCTACCGAACCCTGGCTCGCCACTGAACCCCCACTCCCACTACTTAACCCTCTCTCTCCACTGAATCCTGATACTGAACCCTTTGTCTCTCCACTGAATCATCGCTCGCCACTGAATCCTGGCTCCCCAACAAACCCTCTCCAGTGAAACCTCGCTCTTCACTGACCGACTTTGATATCGAGGGGCCATCCATTCTTCTTGGCCGTCTCCGCCAGCTCGTCGATGGGCGTGGCCAGGTCGGGGGTGAAGGGGCCGTTCACGTGCGGCTTCAGGTCAGACAGGTTAATCTCGATCAGCTGTGGGGGAGAGAGAGGAGGGTCAGACGCGACGTCACACTGCCGGCTTCAGGTCAGACAGGTTAATCTTGATCAGCTGTGGGGGAGAGAGAGGAGGGTCAGACGTGACGTCACACTGCGGCTTCAGGTCAGACAGGTTAATCTCGATCAGCTGTGGGGGGGGGGGGGAGGAGGGTCAGACGTGACGTCACACTGCGGCTTCAGGTCAGACAGATTAATCTCGATCAGCTGTGGGGTGAGCGAGAGGTGGATCAGACGTGACGTAATACAGCCGTGACGGTTCTCCTGTGGAGGGGAGGGGAGAGGCGACGTCACACAGGGGAGAGGTGACATCACACAGCTGTGACAGTTCAGCTGAGGAGGGGAGAGGTGATGTCAAACAGGGGAGCGGTGACGTCACACTGCCGTGACGGTTCAGCTGTGGAGGTGAGAGGTGATGTCATAAGGAGGTGAGGTGACGTCTTACAGAGGAGTTGTGACGTCATATGATGGTTTTCGTGCGGAAGAGAATATGTGCTAATGTCACAACTCATATTACTGATGTTTTGTCTGGATGCAATGTAGAGATAACGTAATATAACGAATATTTTCTTCAGGTAAGAAATGGTAACGTAAACTACTGCGGATTTGGTCTTACTTCTAAGCCCTGTTTCAAATCAGCTGCTGTGCTGTTGTCAGCCGAGATTAGAGAGCCTGATTCGCTGGAAGATCGATGACGTACTACTACGTCATACATGCCAGGTGACGTTATACTCCTGCTGACAAGTGCCACTCTGCTGCTGCGAGGAAGCAGGTGCAGGACGCACATTTTGTCAGCAGGCACGGAAATTGGCGGATGCGGCAGTGGCGCAGTTGAGGGCGGGCTTGTAAAAAAAAGCAAAGAGCGCTTGTTTCGGGTTGAAAGCAGCGAACTCTGTCGTATCTTTCACAATCACTTTCCTGCCTTTGCTGTATGATTATCTTGTTGGTGTTCGCGCACATGCGTTAGAATATGTCCTTTCAGCGCCACATCTGAACGGCTGCCATTTTGTTGGCAGCTGATTTGGAACCAATCTGTCAGCCCAGCGCTATCGGCGCCACATCTTCCCTGCTGCCAACAGCCGACAGCTGATTCGAAACAAGGCTTTTGGAACTGCCTACCTGTTCGGATCGGAGTTCCGTGACAAAATGCAACCGCCGGGAATCGAACCCGGGCCGCCCGCGTGGCAGGCGAGCATTCTACCACTGAACCACCGATGCCTGGCACATTGCCAGTTTAGTGAGTTTCACAGCCTGTCGCTGGTACAGACGCTGCCGCCAAAGGAAAGAACGCAGGGTTGTAGGATCCTATTCAGTCTGGCTTCAGCCCCCCTCCCCCCCCCCCCCCCGCCCACTTGGACGAGGAAGTGGGTCAAATCCGGGGAGAAATCTGTATTTTTTCGATTTTGATGGTACTTTAAGCGATTTTTCCCAACTCAGTCCCTCCCCCACAACTTTTCTGGAAAAGCTACACCCCTGCAAGTACGTCACGATGGTACGTCAAGATAAACAGTAAACACTGCACGACGGCTTTTTCCTCCTCGTCCGACTCCGAGCGGCGAAACGGCTTCCGGCCGCAAAAGTTACTTTGGACATAGGCTACCATCGCCCCAGTTGGACCTCTGTATGTACCACTTATGCTAGTACCCACAAGGGAACTCTTGGTTTGCGTGAAGATAAGATTCAAGACCTGTAACTTTCAGGCGATCAGGAAACTTGCGCGAAAATGCATCGGCCGGGAATCGAACCCGGGCCGCCCGCGTGGCAGGCGAGCATTCTACCACTGAACCACCGATGCCTGGCAGAGTGCCAGTTTAGTGAGTTTCACAGCCCGGCGTGGGTACGGACAGGGTAATAGAACAACGGGTAGAACAGTAAGAAATGTAACGCCCAAATGAATTAGACACGATATAATTTGTATCGTAAGTGTTTTGTCTATTATAAATTAAAGGTATTGTTTGCTCTCAATAACTTCTATTTCCATATATTACATCTTTATTTATTGAATTAAACGCCAGCAAATATACAAAGTAGTAGTCAAAGTAGTGTATTTGCAGTACATGTAGTAGCATTTGGAAGCGATCAGCGGTCGTTCAGACATTTTTTAACCCCAAGCCCATTTAACCCCTTTACGCCCAGAATATCGAAAAATGATAAATAAAAACGTTGTAGCTAAGACTTGTAGCTATCTGTTCCAGTAATCGGATTTAAAATATATACTACCCTAGGTTACGAGCTTAGGTTACCCTATCGGAGTCCCGTGACAAAATGCATCGGCCGGGAATCGAACCCGCGCCGCCCGCGTGGCAGGCGAGCATTCTACCACTGAACCACCGATGCTCGACAACAATCCGGTTTAGTGAGTTTCACAGCCCGGCGCGGGCACAGACGCTGCCACGATAAGGAAAGTCTACACCTGCCAGTGGGTGCCATCTTACTGCGGCCTGCGCGGCAACCAGCGAGCGGACGACATCGCGAAAGAGGCCAGCGCACTCGACCAGGACGACACATCGGTGGACGTCAGAACCGCCCACTGGGCGGCGGCCAGACTGGCGCGGGCCCGTACCACCGAGGCTTGGCCGGCCGGATGGTAACGCTCGCTGACGGGCTCGCGCCTCCCCCGCCAGTCGCTGGGGGAGACCGGTCGGACGCCGTCGACGTCCACCAGCTGAGAGCCGGCCACTGGACCGGCTCTGCTCAATGGAGACACCGAGTCGGGCAGATCTCCCGGAGCTGTGACCAGTGCAGCGACCCGCACTGCAGAACCCCTCCCGGAGCTGTGACCAGAGGTGCAGCGACCCGCACTGCAGAACCCCTCCCGGAGCTGTGACCAGAGGTACAGCGACCCGCACTGCAGAACCCCTCCCGGAGCTGTGACCAGAGGTACAGCGACCCGCACTGCAGAACCCCTCCCGGAGCTGCGACCAGTACAGCGACCCGCACTGCAGAACCCCTCCCGGAGCTGCGACCAGAGGTACAGCGACCCGCACTGCAGAACCCCTCCCGGAGCTGCGACCAGTACAGCGACCCGCACTGCAGAACCCCTCCCGGAGCTGCGACCAGTGCAGCGACCCGCACTGCAGAACCCCTCCCGGAGCTGCGACCAGAGGTGCGACCCGCACTGCAGAACCCCTCAAGGAGCTGTGACCAGAGATACAGCGACCCGCACTGCAGAACCCCTCCCGGAGCTGTGACCAGAGGTGCAGCGACCCGCAATGCAGAACCCCTCCCGGAGCTGTGACCAGAGATGCAGCGACCCGCACTGCAGAACCCCTCCCGGAGCTGTGACCAGTACAGCGACCCGCACTGCAGAACCCCTCCCGGAGCTGCGACCCGCACTGCAGAACCCCTCCCGGAGCTGTGACCAGTGCAGCGACCCGCACTGCAGAACCCCTCCCGGAGCTGTGACCAGTACAGCGACCCGCACTGCAGAACCCCTCCCGGAGCTGTGACCAGTGCAGCGACCCGCACTGCAGAACCCCTCCCGGAGCTGTGACCAGTACAGCGGCCCGCACTGCAGAACCCCTCCCGGAGCTGCGACCAGTGCAGCGACCCGCACTGCAGAACCCCTCCCGGAGCTGCGACCAGTGCAGCGACCCGCACTGCAGAACCCCTCCCGGAGCTGTGACCAGAGGTACAGCGACCCGCACTGCAGAACCCCTCCCGGAGCTGTGACCAGAGGTGCAGCGACCCGCACTGCAGAACCCCTCCCGGAGCTGCGACCAATGCAGCGACCCGCACTGCAGAACCCCTCCCGGAGCTGTGACCAGTACAGCTACCCGCACTGCAGAACCCCTCCCGGAGCTGCGACCAGTACAGCGACCCGCACTGCAGAACCCCTCCCGGAGCTGCGACCAGTGCCCCTCCCGGAGCTGCGACCAGTGCAGCGACCCGCACTGCAGAACCCCTCCCGGAGCTGTGACCAGAGGTACAGCGACCCGCACTGCAGAACCCCTCCCGGAGCTGTGACCAGAGGTGCAGCGACCCGCACTGCAGAACCCCTCCCGGAGCTGCGACCAATGCAGCGACCCGCACTGCAGAACCCCTCCCGGAGCTGCGACCAGTACAGCGACCCGCACTGCAGAACCCCTCCCGGAGCTGCGACCAGTACAGCGACCCGCACTGCAGAACCCCTCCCGGAGCTGCGACCAGTGCAGCGACCCGCACTGCAGAACCCCTCCCGGAGCTGCGACCAGAGGTGCGACCCGCACTGCAGAACCCCTCCCGGAGCTGTGACCAGAGATACAGCGACCCGCACTGCAGAACCCCTCCCGGAGCTGTGACCAGAGGTGCAGCGACCCGCAATGCAGAACCCCTCCCGGAGCTGTGACCAGAGATGCAGCGACCCGCACTGCAGAACCCCTCCCGGAGCTGTGACCAGTACAGCGACCCGCACTGCAGAACCCCTCCCGGAGCTGCGACCCGCACTGCAGAACCCCTCCCGGAGCTGTGACCAGTGCAGCGACCCGCACTGCAGAACCCCTCCCGGAGCTGTGACCAGTACAGCGACCCGCACTGCAGAACCCCTCCCGGAGCTGTGACCAGTGCAGCGACCCGCACTGCAGAACCCCTCCCGGAGCTGTGACCAGTACAGCGGCCCGCACTGCAGAACCCTTCCCGGAGCTGCGACCAGTGCAGCGACCCGCACTGCAGAACCCCTCCCGGAGCTGCGACCAGTGCAGCGACCCGCACTGCAGAACCCCTCCCGGAGCTGTGACCAGAGGTACAGCGACCCGCACTGCAGAACCCCTCCCGGAGCTGTGACCAGAGGTGCAGCGACCCGCACTGCAGTAACCCTCCCGGAGCTGCGACCAATGCAGCGACCCGCACTGCAGAACCCCTCCCGGAGCTGTGACCAGTACAGCGACCCGCACTGCAGAACCCCTCCCGGAGCTGCGACCAGTACAGCGACCCGCACTGCAGAACCCCTCCCGGAGCTGCGACCAGTGCAGCGACCCGCACTGCAGAACCCCTCCCGGAGCTGCGACCAGTGCAGCGACCCGCACTGCAGAACCCCTCCCGGAGCTGTGACCAGAGGTACAGCGACCCGCACTGCAGAACCCCTCCCGGAGCTGTGACCAGAGGTGCAGCGACCCGCACTGCAGAACCCCTCCCGGAGCTGCGACCAATGCAGCGACCCGCACTGCAGAACCCCTCCCGGAGCTGCGACCAGTACAGCGACCCGCACTGCAGAACCCCTCCCGGAGCTGCGACCCGCACTGCAGAACCCCTCCCGGAGCTGTGACCAGTACAGCGACCCGCACTGCAGAACCCCTCCCGGAGCTGTGACCAGTGCAGCGACCCGCACTGCAGAACCCCTCCCGGAGCTAGGACCAGTACAGCGACCCGCACTGCAGAACCCCTCCCGGAGCTGTGACCAGAGGTACAGCGACCCGCACTGCAGAACCCCTCCCGGAGCTGTGACCAGAGGTGCAGCGACCCGCACTGCAGAACCCCTCCCGGAGCTGTGACCAGAGGTGCAGCGACCCGCACTGCAGAACCCCTCCCGGAGCTGCGACCAGTGCAGCGACCCGCACTGCAGAACCCCTCCCGGAGCTGTGACCAATGCAGCGACCCCAATGCAGAGCCGCCCTCTGTACAGTGTGCCGGGAGGAGGCGGACACCGCCAGACACGTCCTGCTGCGCTGCCCGGCTCACATGAGAACCAGACTCCGGCTGATGGGCACCATCAGCCCCAGCCCGGAGGACACGCGGAGCGCCGAGACGGTGGCAGCCCTGGGAGCCGCACACAGGACCCTGCAGAGCCGTTCGGCTACGCCTCGATCAGGCCGGAGGGAACGCCAACAACAATAAGGAAAGTACGTCACGATGGCCCGGCCACATAAACCAACGGCCACGGCCACATAAAGAAAGTACGTCACGATGGCTAGATAGACACTGCACGACGGCAGCCCAGAGGCCAGCATAGCCACTTGTGGATGGGTTTCAACAAATATATACAACGCAACTCTTCGTGTGCGTGAAGATAAGATCCAAGACCTGTGAACTCAGCTTTCAGGCTATCAGGAAACTTGCGCGAAAATGCATCGGCCGGGAATCGAACCCGGGCCGCCCGCGTGGCAGGCGAGCATTCTACCACTGAACCACCGATGCCTGGCAATACCCCAGCTTAGTGAGTTTCATAGCCCGGAGCAGACGGAGCAGACGGAGCAGACTGACTTAGTCAGTTTACAGCAGGAAGACATGATCCAAACTAGTCAGGTTTGTGTTCGTTTTTGTACACGTTTGGCTGGCTTATTAACACATACGAGATAAATATGCCAAACAAAATATTGAAGCACACAATTACAACAAGGAACACACAAGGAAAAGGATAATACCATCTCTTATAGGACAACAACGGATCGTACAAAACTTGACACCCAAGCAGAACTACTTCTCTACTCAAACAGACCATCTAGAAGAAAGCCCAAACTTAACTCCCCAAATCCCTCTGATGATGATTTGGGGATTGAGGGCGCCGCAACCGACTGCGGTTATTTGGCCCCGAGTCCCTCCACAACACATCGTACCCTCCTTCACCACCACCCCCCCCCCCCCCCCCCCCTGGTCACCTGGTGGCATCCCCTTCTCCCCGTCCCTCTCCAACCCCGTCCCCCCGGTCACCTGGTCGTAGGGGGCGCCAGAGTCCGGCGTCAGCAGGTCAGCGTTGTCGTCAGCTGCCAGAGCGATCTGCTTCCTTCCAGTGGCGGCGAGGTAGTCGTGCATACGCTGGTTGTACGGGAACAGAGACGTGGTGGCTCCAATCTCAGCGCCCATGTTGCAAATGGTGGCCATGCCTGCCCGGCGGGGAGGGGGTCAGAGGAGTCAGAGGTCAGGGCATGAGAGGAGACAGGTCAGGGGTCAGGGGTGTCAGAGTCGGGAGGGGTCAGAGCGTGGAGTCAGAGCCTTAGGTGTTGTTCGAGCAGGGAGGCACAACACGGAATGAATCATTGACGAGCCGCATGTGAAAGTAGGATGTATAAATTGAAGGATGATGAGAACGGTTCACAATCGATGGCAGTTGAGATTATTGCTGATTTCGGGCGTAAGGACGCAACGAGATGACACTTCAGACGCCACAGAATATGGTTTATCGTTATGGTTGATGGTAATATGGTTTATGGTTAACTGTAGTATGGCTTGCGATAATATGAGCAAAACCAATATATTTGCATAGAGTGGAGCGACCAATCCGCCCAGCATTGGAAGCATTGCCGGCGAGGGAAACATCAGGAAAAGCTGTCAACACTCAATACATCGATACCTTGCAATTGCATAGCAGTATGATTGCCGAGCCCCTCGAGTCAGTCTGATATCAGCGCCTACCTGTGCAGGAGATGGAGTCCAGCCCCGGTCCGAAGTACTCGACGATGGCTCCGGTGCCGCCCTTCACCGTAAGGATGCCAGCCACCTTCAGGATGATGTCCTTCGGCGACGTCCAGCCCGACAGCGCGCCCGTCAGGTGAACACCAATCACCTGCCGCGATACAACGCCGTCAGCCAATCATCTGCCGCGACACCACGCCGTAAGCCAATCAGGGGAGAGGTCAGACAGGTGAACACCAATCACCTGCCGCGATACAACACCGTTAGCCAATCAGGGAACGGGCACCGGCTACGGTAGGGGAGCGCCAATCATCTGCCACGATACATGTCAGCCAATCAGAGAATGGATACGACAGGGAGATGCCAATGCAATGATGCGACACAATGTCGTCAGCCAATCAGGGGGCAGCTACTGAAATCAAACACCGGCCACGAAGCTGCACAGTGTGAAGAGCACAATCAGCACTTCAGCTGCGATACACCGTAACACTAGTCCGCATTTTATATTATACTGTATTTAGCACCAATACTATTCAATCAACAAAAGGTAAAAAAAAGAACGAGCCCAACCCTCTGCCAACAATCTGACCGACCTTGGGGCACTTGAGCTCCCAGGGGATATCTGCCATCACATCCACGGCGTCGGCACCTCCGACGCCGATGCAGAGGCCGCCCAGACCGCCTCCGTTCGGGGTGTGCGAGTCGGTACCGACCATCAGCAGGCCAGGGAACGCGTAGTTCTCCAGAATGATCTGAGGGAAGAGACGCGGCAGGCATCGGTTAGGTGAGGATGAGGGCGTACATAGCTGGGGGGGGGGGGGGGGGGGGGGCACACAGGGTCAGTAGATATTGGAGTCACCGGAGAAAGGGTCAGGCTATAGAAGGCGTTCAGGGCTGGTGTTGATGTTGATGTTGATGATGATGATACACCGTTGGGTTGGGACGAGATCCCACACAAAACCTGTTACAGCATCCATTTCATTCTGGAAAATAGATTAAACATAAAAAAATCAGAATTAGGTCAAAAAATTAACGTCATTTAACCCTATTACTGTCGGGTTAAAAAAAAAATACGAATCTGTCGGGGGGGGCTACCTAACCCTACCCCCCCCCCCCCCCCTTCGTATCTCGGAAACCGCTGGACCGATTCTCTCCGGGAAAGCGGCATTCGATTCCTTGGAGCACGAACTGCATTCCTATATTCATAAATATGCATAATTGTGTCATGGGCGGATACAAGTAGCAAAACAATGGGGGGAAACATGCATTTGTAGATTCTTGCCCTGGGACGTTGTTTGAACACAATGTTTTAATGATGTTGGATTTCGCCACCTAATTGTATGCTCTAACATATACTCCTTTTAAAAGTTTAGGGAAATTAACCTAATGGCGTCCTCAGACAAATCCAAAGGGGGGGGGGGGAGGGGTATCTAAAGATGTCAGTATAATATTTTTTGCCACTTTGATTTCTGTTTTAGATGCTTATAGTTATATGTGTATGCATGAGAAAGTAAATTATGACAGTTTTGTGTTTGTGCAGTGGCATGCTCAGGAGGGGAAGGGGAGGGGACTTGAGCCTCGTCTTGTATTATGTTTATATTTACTCTTTTTTTTCTTTTTTTTTTCTTCACATTTTATACATTTATTAACACATCAGACGATACACATTACACTACAAACACTTGTCTCCGTATCTATTTGATACTTTTGTGTGGCCCGTCTGGCCAAGCCGGGACGGCGCCAGTAGCATCGGCAAAACCGTCCCGGCTCCGGGGAGGTCTCGGGGTTACCGCCACGGCCGGGGAGAGCTAGGGGATACCTCCCCGGCGCTCCAGACGGGCCGCAGCCCCCGCCCGCACTGCCTCGTGCTTAGCGAGGCAGTGCCCCATGCCGCCGACCGGGCGTGCGACCCGTCAGCCCGTTAAGACTGGCGCATCGCACGCCCGGCCGGCCGACCGGCCCCACAAAATTGCGAGGACCGGTCTCGGGTTAGCCCGGTTGGGTTATGGGCGGGGGCCGCTAGGGTCCCCGCCAGCGCCGCTTCGCTTTCACAAGCGGTCTATTCTTGCGAAGCGGCTCCCCGACGCAGCGGGCCCGGGGCCCGAGGCGCCGACCTAGAGGCCGGCGACCCGGGTCCCCGGCCGGCCGACCGGTTTCCCGAAGGCGGCTGTCCACCTACCGGGTCCGGTCCGGGTCTGTCAAGTCCCGGCGTCGGGGTGGCGGGGACCCTTTCCGCTCATGCGGATCAAGCCACCAATGCGGTGGTCGATGTCAGTCGCCAGGTTCCACTAACGTTGATCAGTCTTCCCTTAAAAAGTTGAGCATCTTCCATTTTTTGTCAAATTCTTCCGCCTTGTCATTTAATTTTGCACAATACTTCTCACTGCTTAAATCTGCCCGAAGTATGGATAATAACACTGCTACTGAAAGTTGCTTTTTTGAATAAATCATGTTCACACCTGCACTAACTACATGATTGATGATCAGGCTGTCCTCACCTCCTAATATTATTTCATTGATGGTAACTTTGTCTGCTAATCTGCTTAACTGTTGTCCAACAAGCCACGCTTTTATTTCATTCCAAAAGCTTTTTACTCTTCGGCAGTTCCAAAATTTATGTTCTATGTTTTCACGCTGCATGCAATAATCGCAGGCATCTGTGGTTTTAATTTTAATTCTCTCAAGTAAACTATTTGTTCCTACTATGCGGGTTATTATTTTATACCTAATGGCCCTATACTGCACTGGAGTATCTCTTAAGCATGCATATATATTTTTCCAATTTACTTCCTGAAGTCTACTCTCCCACGCCCCCTCCCATATGTTATCTAGCTGCTTTGTTTTGGGTTCTACTAATATCTTACTTAGATGGGATGTTCCTGTGTTTGTTGACACAATGAAAGTGATAACTGGGTCCATAATCGGCTCATCTAGTTTCCGTCTTTCTGCAGATTGCCTCCACTCAAGAGGTAGGCTTCTTAGTAAAGACCTATAATCTAGGAATGTGGCATGGATATTATATATCTGTTTCAATTCTTCATATTCCATTAAAGATCCATCTGGTTTTAAAATATCGTTTAACGTTCTGATACCTTTCTCGTACCATTCCTTAACCCAGGTACTTTTAAATTTAGTAACATCTGAAAAAAATATTGGACTTGCACTTATTTGGTGTGTATCTAGTTCATATACTTCTTTGAAATCAGCTAGGGCGGAAAAAACTTCTCTCCAGAATATATTTTTAATGTGGGGTAGCTTCTTTCGCAGCGCGGTGTGACCCATCCGCCAAAACTCTACATTTTTGCCTATTATTTCGCTTGCTATAGCCTTCCATACCCCACGTTTGGTGATATATCTCCTAATCCATGTAATTTTCAAGGCTCTCATATAGGATGTCAAATCCAACATACCCACTCCGCCCTTTAGTGGATCTTTTATAAGTGTGTTACGCTTTATCTTTTCTCCTTTACCGTGCCAAATAAATTTGAATAATGCTGTTGTCAAATCTTTGATAATTGCTTGGGATGGATTTGGAATTGCCATAAAAAGATAGCTTATCTTTGAAACTAGTAATGATTTGATTATCGTTACTTTTCCCAGTAATGATATGTTTCTTAGCATCCATTTGGCTATTTCACGTTTGATTTCGTTAACTTTCTCCCTGTATATCTCTGTTATACCGCTTAAACTATTTTGAAAGGTTATGCCTAATATTTTCAGTGCTTCACACCACTGTAGGTTGACATTTCTCTGAAATATGTCGGCATCTCTGTATGATGCTCCAATCCACATTGCTTGTGTTTTATCTAAGTTTGGACTCAATCCAGAAAACTTTGCAAACCATCCAAGTTCCTGGAAAAGTTTCATGAAACACCTTTCGTTCGGCTCTATCAGGCAAACTGTATCATCGGCATACATTAATATTTTTTGTTCTTGATTTGCCATTTTTATTCCCTTAATGTCTACATTACAACTGATCCTTTTTGCGAAAACATCCATGACTAGTATAAATAAATAACAACTCAACGCATCCCCCTGTCTACATGATCTAGCCAATTTTATCATCCCTGACAAATGTCCGTTATACAAAACCCTAGCAAACGAACCAATGTATAATGTGTCAAACCATCTTATGATATTGGGCGGAAAATTTCTTACTTCAAGCACCTTTCTAATAAAAGACCAGCTTACTGAATCAAATGCTGCTTCAATGTCCAAGCTCAACAAAATTCCACTTGTCTGCTCCTGTTTCATGAGCTGTATTATATCATATATCATCCTAATATTATCTCCAATGAATCTCCCCTTCAGATAAGCAGACTGGCAAACATCTATTATTTTTTGTAGAACCACCTTCAATCTGTTCGCAATAGCACCCGAAATTATTTTGTAGCAAACGTTGAGAAGGGTTATAGGTCTATATGATTTTAATAAATCTCTTGGTTTATTTGGTTTCGGTAATAGTACAATTATTCCCTCTCTTAATGTCTGTGGAAGTGCACCTTTTGAAAAACTTTCATTACACATAGCATGAATGAACTCCTTTAGATCTGACCAGAAAAATTTATAAAAATCGACGGAAAAACCATTGCTACCTGGGGATGTCCCGTTTTTCATTTTGAAAAGGGTCGACCCTAATTCTGATAGAGTTACTGGCTCCTCTAACTTATACCTGTCCGAGTCATTTACCCCTGTTAATTCTATTTCCGACAAGTAGATATCGCATTCTTCTTCTATTATATTATGATTTTGCTGACGAAACCTTCTTTGAAAGAAATCTTCAAATGTTTTCAGAATATCTGTCTGATTTCTTTTGATACCTTCTGATGTCTTAATACATGGAATTTTCTTACTTTCGTACCTTCTCTTTTCCAGCGTCAAAAAATATTTAGACGGCTTCTCTGAGTTCTCCCTCCATATTGCCCTGGACCTAACTATGCTTCCCCTTAATCTCTTTTCTCTAAGATGCTCTAATTCTTTCTTCTTACCCTGTAGCTGATCACTTATTTCACGGCTACCTATCTCATCAATTTTCTTTTCCAGCTCGCATATAATGTCCTCTAATTGCCTTTCTTCATTCCTCTCCTCTTTTGTCTTTTGAATACCGAAGGAAACAGTCTCTCTCCTTAGTGTTAACATCAATACCTCAAAGAAAAGAGATGAGCTTATAGTGAACTCTACACAAGTAAGGTTTTCTTTAACATAATCATCCCTTATATTTACTTATTGATATATTTTGCTATATAGTGTCACGCCATGTGTCCACAATTCCCCCTAATTTGATCCCTGGGACCACCTATGCCCCAAAATACAATTGTGATCCATGCAGATGATATTGCATGAAATTACCCAGTGCAGAAAAACGTTCAGGGGCACTAAACACAATGCGTGTGAACGGAGTCAAACACATGTCCCAAAAATCCGTCCCTGGAGTCGCCCTTGGGAAACCAAAAATTTCAACAACAAAAAATGAAACGTGTGCAAGGCATTGCTAAACCAGGTCACCAAGTTTCAAGTTGATATTTTGTATATGTAGTTACACATCGTGGTTCCACAACTTCCCCCTAATTGCATCCCTGGAGCCGCCCATAGCATTGGTCATGCGTTCCTCCCACCCCTGGAACCGCCTATGCCACAAAATACAATTGTGATCCATGCAAATGATATTACACGAGATAGTCCACCACGAAGTAACATTTTGAGTTACTAAACACTATATGTGTGCACTTGTCCCCCCCCCCCTCCCAGAAAAAAAAAAACGTTCCTGGAGTCGCCTGTGGGAAACCCAAAAATAGTTTTTGTTATAATCACACACGGTGTGCAAAGAACAGCTAAGAAGGTTCACCGAGTTCAAAATTCGTATCTTTCAGATTTCGATGAAATACCAGTGACCCAAATGCCTCCCACAATACGTCCCTGAAGGTGGCCATGCGCAATAAAAAAAAATAAAAAAATGCTCAACATGTCTACAAAAGGCAGTAAGGAAAGGTGTGAACGTCGTAGGCTTGTATCTACAACGGTTAGAGAATGGGAACTGATTCCCTTTGAAAGCCGAGTCAAGCTGAAAACCAAAACATGCCTCCCAAAAAAACACGCCTGGAGCCGCCCCTGGTAAGCTGACAATTTTGCATTTTTTTCCAAAATATGCCCAATAAATATTTAGGAAAAGTCCAAAAGTTTCATGGCCGTACTTTAACCGTTTGGGGACAGGAGCGGAAAAACCTTAAGGGGGGGGGGGTCTTTTTACACCACCCCCCCCCCCCCCCCCCCGACACTAATAGGGTTAATATGAATGTCCTTTTCATTCATTTCTGTCGGTGATATGTGCGTTTGTCTGTTCGTGTTTTGTATTTTTGTACGAAAAATGTCGTCCTAAGCAAGAAAGTGTTCAGCTCATGTCGCCTTCAAGAGTCTGTTCTCGCACTCTAACAATAGACCCAGTGTATTTAAACCATCCAATCCATCCCACTCACAACCCCGGCCCTCATCCCCCCCCCCCCACCGAAACAGTGAATGTGTCACCCCCTCCCCCCCCCCCCCCCCTCCCGTGCCATCGTCAGTCCGTGTGGGCGACAGAACTTGGCCAGTCGCCCGCTGAGAGGCGCCGAAGACGGACCGCTGCGGACGAACGGAGGCGCGCGACGGAGCTGGCAGGGATCGGATATCGTACTGCGGCCGCAAACACACGCAGGTAACACTCAACCAATGCCCTCTGTTGGGATCGGATATCGTACTGCGGCCGCAAACACCCGCAGGTAATACTCAACCAATGCCCTCTGTTGGGATCGGATATCGTACTGCGGCCGCAAACACACGCAGGTAATACTCAACCAATGCCCTCTGTTGGGATCGGATATCGTACTGCGGCCGCCGCAAACACACGCAGGTAACACTCAACCAATGCCCTCTGTTGGGATCGGATATCGTACTGCGGCCGCAAACACACGCAGGTAATACTCAACCAATGCCCTCTGTTGGGATCGGATATCGTACTGCGGCCGCCGCAAACACACGCAGGTAACACTCAACCAATGCCCTCTGTTGGGATCGGATATCGTACTGCGGCCGCAAACACACGCAGGTAATACTCAACCAATGCCCCCTGTTGGGATCGGATATCGTACTGCGGCCGCAAACACACGCAGGTAACACTCAACCAATGCCCTCTGTTGGGATCGGATATCGTACTGCGGCAGCAAACACACGCAGGTAACACTCAACCAATGCACTCTGTTGGGATCGGATATCGTACTGCGGCAGCAAACACACGCAGGTAACACTCAACCAATGCCCTCTGTTGGGATCGGATATCGTACTGCGGCAGCAAACACACGCAGGTAACACTCAACCAATGCCCTCTGTTGGGATCGGATATCGTACTGCGGCAGCAAACACACGCAGGTAACACTCAACCAATGCCCTCTGTTCACGTAGTGTACGGCGGTACAGACTGTTCAGCATCACACCATCGAGTGTTGTGTTCCCGGGAACATGTGTACGGTGTGATCAGGACATGTGACCGGGACGTGTGACCGGGACGTGTGACCGGGACGTGTGAACGGGACGTGTGAACGGGACGTGTGACCGGGACGTGTGACCGGGACGTGTGACCGGGACGTGTGACCAGGACGTGTGACCGGGACGTGTGACCGGGACGTGTGACCGGGACGTGTGACCGGGACGTGTGACCGGGACGTGTGACCGGGACGTGTGACCGGGACGTGTGACCAGGACGTGTGACCGGGACGTGTGACCAGGACGTGTGACCGGGACGTGTGACCGGGACGTGTGACCGGGACGTGTGACCGGGACGTGTGACCAGGACGTATGACCGGGACGTGTGACCAGGACGTGTGACCAGGACGTGTGACCGGGACGTGTGACCAGGACGTGTGACCAGGACGTGTGACCGGGACGTGTGACCGGGACGTGTGACCGGGACGTGTGACCAGGACGTGTGACCAGGACGTGTGACCAGGACGTGTGACCAGGACGTGTGCCCGGGACGTGTGACCAGGACGTGTGACCGGGACGTGTGACCGGGACGTGTGACCGGGACGTGTGACCGGGACGTGTGACCGGGACGTGTGACCGGGACGTGTGACCGGGACGTGTGACCGGGACGTGTGACCGGGACGTGTGCCCGGGACGTGTGCCCGGGACGTGTGCCCGGGACGTGTGACCAGGACGTGTGACCAGGACGTGTGACCAGGACGTGTGACCAGGACGTGTGACCAGGACGTGTGACCAGGACGTGTGACCAGGATGTGTGATCAGGATGTGTGATCAGGATGTGTGACCAGGACGTGTGACCAGGACGTGTGACCAGGACGTGTGACCGGGACGTGTGATCAGGAAGTGTGAACGGGACGTGTGAACGGGACGTTACCAGGACGTAAGCATCGGCTCCATAGCCTGGGGCTATGTACACAGGCCATAGCTGGACGGATGACAAAGAACACCACCGAGGTCCCCACAGGTCAGTCGAAACTAGTGGCGTGGCCAGTAGTTAGTTTTAAGTGCCAGGGTAAACTAGTAGTGTTGCATAAAAGAGAAGGTGACGGGATGAAAGCAGACATTCAGATTTATACTAGTTCTTTGATGAAAGAAGATAGACTAGTGGCTAGTGGCGTTTCATAAAAGAGAAGGTGACTGGATGAAAGCAGACATTCAGATTTATACTAGTTCTTTGATGAAAGAAGATAGACTAGTGGCTAGTGGCGTTTCATAAAAGAGAAGGTGACTGGATGAAAGCAGACATTCAGATTTATACTAGTTCTTTGATGAAAGAAGATAGACTAGTGGCTAGTGGCGTTTCATAAAAGAGAAGGTGACTGGATGAAAGCAGACATTCAGATTTATACTAGTTCTTTGATGAAAGAAGATAGACTAGTGGCTAGTGGCGTTTCATAAAAGAGAAGGTGACTGGATGAAAGCAGACATTCAGATTTATACTAGTTCTTTGATGAAAGAAGATAGACTAGTGGCTAGTGGCGTTTCATAAAAGAGAAGGTGACGGGATGAAAGCAGACATTCAGATTTATACTAGTTCTTTGATGAAAGAAGATAGACTAGTGGCTAGTGGCGTTTCATAAAAGAGAAGGTGACTGGATGAAAGCAGACATTCAGATTTATACTAGTTCTTTGATGAAAGACGATATGGTGTAATCAAGACAAAGCCATCTGAGGAAAATTACAGGCCTATATATGTATGTGCTTCCTATATATGTGTATGTGTATGTTGTGCTTCAATACCAGTCATTAAATTTGCATCGCATTCTCCACTCATTTGGTTTATTCCCGGACTCTTCGTGACAAAAATGGTACTGAGCTCTATAATGACAAACACCGATCTCAATTCTCAACAGTGCATATTGGAACAAATATGGCAAGTGCATGATGTATTCAAAGCAATGACTTAGGCGATGTTGCATTTCAGATGAAGATTTCCTTCGCTTCCGTTCATTTATCATTTCGACTATTGTGGCATATTGAGACATTTTAGCAAAGACGCATCAGCCGCACATATGTTTATTTTGTTTAGTTTAACAATATTTGTTAATTGGCTGATCCCACTTCTCGTTTGCAATGTAAAAGCATGTGCAATGTGCACATTACAGTAGTACGTACAGTAGTACAGTAGTACGCAATGTGCACATTACAGTAGAAACGAGACAACTTAGATAATTTAGCCCTACTCAGTACTCATATCTTGTAATACTTCCGGGTCTCGCCAGAACCTCGCAGCAAAACATTCCAGAACCGGCACGAAACCAAAACCCAGCCTCTAGCGTTCACCTACCGCCTACCCTACCCCCCCCCCCCCCCCCCCACGCAGCCTTTCCCTCCTGAAACCATCCCCACCGTCCAGCTGAGGTCAGTAAACAGTGGGCCACCATGGCAGATGGTAGAGATACGACCAACGGGCCGCACCGCTCGTGTATACACACAACACCCGCCAGCTCGCGATAACGCGCTTAACGGTCTCGGGAACCGTCCGCGCGAAAGGTGTCGGGTTTACCAACACCCGCGATCGGAGAGATTGGGGATGCATGACATGTTTTGGTCCTGAGCCCCTGAGTTTCTATTCAGTTATTTGCAGAAATTGACACCGGGGAGTCACAGTAGTATGAACATATTTCAAAAACATTTAGCGATCAAAAACATCAATTATTTCAAGAATTTTGACTGTTTCGATCGAAGTTCAGGCATTTCTGCTGTTGGTGGCTTTTATCAGTGGATTCGGATCCTCAATGTCCGAAATAAGACTGATTTTCTAATCGCATCGAATTCGTGAATACGCCAAACATTCCCCCTTTGTGCTGCTCTAGGGGCCCCCTCATCTGACTGTAGGGTCAAAGAGCACAAGCAACACGTCCTGTTCCTGGACATGTCGAACACTGCTGAGCAATAAACAACAAAACACATACAGCTGAGCACCCTACTCCATTCTAGTTTCATCTTCCCGCAAACTGACGTCAAGCAGCACGCGCTCTAGTCTCTCGCCCTGTCTTCGTAACTAGCTAGCTAGTCTGTCTACCACCATTCCACACATCCTTGTCTTGTCTACTGGCCACCCGATCAGTCCACCATTCCACACATCCTTGTCTCCATCAGTCCACCATTCCACACATCCTTGTCTCCATCAGTCCACCATTCCACACATCCTTGTCTTGTCTACTGATCACCCGACCAGTCCACCATTCCACACATCCTTGTCTCCATCAGTCCACCATTCCACACATCCTTGTCTTGTCTACTGATCACCCGATCAGTCCACCATTCCACACATCCTTGTCTCCATCAGTCCACCATTCCACACATCCTTGTCTTGTCTACTGATCACCCGATCAGTCCACCATTCCACACATCCTTGTCTTGTCTACTGACCACCCGATCAGTCCACCATTCCACACAACCTTGTCTCCATCAGTCCACCATTCCACCCAGCCAGCTATGTTTTGGTATGTGGGTTGTATGACAGTGCACAACCCCGGGGAAATACCGTTGCGAACGCTCGCTCTCTTCGACGGTAAGGTGGCGGTCAGACCACAGACCACACCCTATACAAGAGATCCGCCGGGACTCGAACCCCAAGCCCTGGCACGGGACCTGCAGTTACCGTACCCGTACGTCAGCTCAACGCCTGCCCAGCTATCTCTCGAAGCATCCATAACCGACAACCGACAACCGACAACCGACAACCGACAACCGACAACCGACAACCGACAACCGACAACCAACCACAACGACAACCACAACCGACAGCTGTACAATGTCGCATAATTACCAGACGATCCTTCAGTACTCAGCCACCCATCCTAGTGTCGGAACTTATCAGTACTTCACTGCCAGCCCTCGAACCACCACACGTAGAACTACACAACAAATAACCGGTCAAGTCGGCACTCTAGCCTGTTAGTACCTCTTAGTACAGAGATACCTTGGTAGCCAACAGTGGCACCTCTTACTCTTAGTCTTAGTACTTAAGTCTTAGCCTCACCTGATGGATGATGCCGGAACCGGGTCTCCAGAATCCGAGGCCGTACTTAGCGCCCGCAGAGGCCAGGAAGTCGTACACCTCCTTGTTGATGTCCTTGGCGCGGGCCAAGTCCTTCACACCGCCCACCTGAAGAAAGGAGGTCCAAATGTCAACGCACAAGCCACCGAGGATGTGATGAAGAAGAGATGATGAAAACTTGCAGCGTGAATACAAAAGCTACTGAATTCAAACCCTAAGCCATAATACCTACACAGACCGCATAGCTAGACTGAATTCATGCAAAGAAGAATGGTAAGAGAAGATCGATTTATCGAAAACTTTCGATGACGGAAGGTGGAGACGTTTCCGAACATTTGATTGATAAATACATGTTGAGTGCTGTTTTTAAGACAAGATTAAGTCTTAATTGAGTGACGCCGTGACGTCATTTTCCCTCCTGTCCATGGGCAATGCCGATTGGCGATGTGACGTCATGGTTATTCGGCGATCAGGCTAATTTCAATAGCACACCATCGAGAACCACAAACACATTTGTATCGCAAACATATAAACTACAACGACGTATATTCGTAGGCGTATATAAAACCTGAAAATGACCAATTATGTTTCCGTGATAGCAAGCGCTCCAGTAGCTGAACATACCGTGATAGCAAGCGCTCCAGTAGCTGAACATACCGTGATAGCAAGCGCTCCAGTAGCTGAACATACCTGCGCCTCGATCAGATGATCGCAGTGGATGGTGGACGGCACGGCGACGCTCGGCAGGCCCGAGCTGATGAACTGCATCAGCGCCATCTGGGCTGTGGCGTCCTGGAGGGCCACGCGGTCCGGCCGCAGCTGCAGGTAGGAGGCGCCCCGCTCCAGCTCCTGCGCGGACGGCTGGTCCAGGTGGCTGTACAGCACCTTCTCAGAGGCGGTCATCGGACGGTTCAGCCTGAAAACGGGAACAGGAGGGAGGGGAGGGGAAGGGGAGGGGAGGGGAGGGGATCAGTCCATGATGCCCCGGTGACATCAGAAGTCAGATGAACCGAAGCCCATTTTGCAGATGCCAATAATTATACGCTTAGGTAGATTGCGTCAGTGAGAAGCGAGCTCTGCAGATTGCGGAGGGCAGTGTGCGGAAAAATGGGTGGAATAGATGACTGTGAAAAGTGTGGATATGTGTTGTTGAACTAGGAAGAAAAGCAGCTACAGTTGACATTGCACCACAGTGCTGAAACGGTGGCTGTTCCGAGGACGACTCCCAGCATCCTACTCCGACGCCTGTCAGTAGGTGTACCGATACAGGCGATTTAATACAAATAAAACCAGCCCCAAGGAGATGAATTAACATCGACAAAACACACCTCTGTATTTGGATAGCTAATGTCCCACAAACTTGCAATCCTGCAACAGCTCAACTTCCAAACATTCCCCTACCGCACTCCGCAGCTTCTCACCTCTTCTTGACGACCTCGTAGTTCTTCTGCAGCTTGTCGTAGGGCAGGGGGACTTCGTCCAGGCGGGACATGGCCGCCTTGTTGGCCGCGTAGCTGAGCGGCGACTGGTGGAAGCATCGCGACTGGGTCTGCTGAGACACCGCGCGACACGCCTGCACACAGAACGAACATACACAAACTGTCAATATGCCTGCACATTGATGCCATACGTGAACTACACTACATCAGTTGCTTTACAACAACAAACACGAGAGAGAGAAGAAAAAATGAATAAACGATAGCAGTGATTGTTTGGGCTTACTGCTTCCTCGATTTGTCTTCTAATGCATATTGGCATGCATCGGATAGTGCAAAATACAAAGTAAGGTGAGAATCACGTCTTAATCAAGGACAAAGATAATGGCGATGAATGCTACTTGTGATCCTTGTGAGTCCCCCATTGTTGTGTTGAGTTACTGTGCCTGCCCAACACCATTTACATCCCATCGCTGTGGACATTCTCAAGCTGACAGGGTTGCATAAGGTCCAGATTTGTGCTTTTCACTGTTCTGGGACGTCCTGCTGCTGTGTGGGTGGTAGGTATCATGGCAGCAGGGTTAGATCATGGCAAGGCATATTTACTGCATGTACAGCTTTAACTCTGAAACTTTGTCAGTAATTCGACCATGGGCCATGCAATAAGCAATGCGTATTGAAGGGCTCCGATTCCAGAAACCCATACAAACAAAATGTTCAAACTATATGCCAAGGAATGGTTCTAAATCTATGTAAAACCATTCCTAAAAAATTACCCAGATGCTCTAACAATGCACATGTGCTACAGAACACAGTCTTGGCTCAGGCAATGGGTACTGTATAGGTTCACTTTGGGCTAACAAAAGAATAGGCCAAAAGAATAGGAAAGGGATGTGTTTACAAGTAATAACACACACATCAAAATGATCCATCCCAGAATTGTTGTAGGATTTTGGTTCTTGATGACAATGAAATTAAAATTGTCAATCCTATCGACTGTAAATATTTCCCATGCATGAGTGATGACCCTGCTGATATGAGCATACACATTGTGTCCTGTATGCAGTAATTTAGGCATGATTCATGTGTTCCAGACAGGTGGAAATCTGCTGCTTCTGTGATGGTGGAACAGACAGAGCAGCAGGATGACTGGTATGATACAGAAACAGCAGAGCAGCAGACAACCACTAGGTCACAGTACCAGCAGACACGGTGTAAGTACAGGAGAGAAGAGTAAGTACAGGAGGGAAGAGTAGGTACAGGCGAGAAGAGTAAGTACAGGAGAGAAGAGTAAGTACAGGAGAGAATAGTAAGTAGAGGAGAGAAGAGTAAGTACAGGAGAGAAGAGTAAGTACAACAGAGAAGAGTAAGTACAGGAGAGAAGAGTAAGTACAGGAGAGAAGAGTAAGTACAGGAGAGAAGAGTAAGTAAAGGAGAGAAGAGTAAGTACAGGAGAGAAGAGTAAGTACAGGAGAGAAGAGTAAGTACAGCAGAGAAGCGTAAGTACAGGAGAGAAGAGTAAGTACAGGAGAGAAGAGTAAGTGCAGGAGAGAAGAGTAAGTACAGGAGAGTAAGTACAGGAGAGGAGAGTAAGTACATGAGAGAAGAGTAAGTACAGGAGAGAAGAGTAAGTACAGGAGAGTAAGTACAGGAGAGGAGAGTAAGTACATGAGAGAAGAGTAAGTACAGGAGAGAAGAGTAAGTGCAGGAGAGAAGAGTAAGTACAGGAGAGTAAGCACAGGAGAGAAGAGTAAGTACAGGAGAGAAGAGAAAGTACAGGAGAGAATAGTAAGTACAGCAGAGAAGAGTAAGTACAGCAGATAAGCGTAAGTACATGAGAGAAGAGTAAGTACAGGAGAGAAGAGTAAGTGCAGGAGAGAAGAGTAAGTACAGGAGAGGAGAGTAAGTACAGGAGAGAAGAGTAAGTAGAGGAGAGAAGAGTAAGTACAGGAGAGAAGAGTAAGTACAGGAGAGAAGAGTAAGTAGAGGAGAGAAGAGTAAGTACAGGAGAGAAGAGTAAGTACAGGAGAGAACAGTAAGTACAGGCGAGAAGAGTAAGCACAGGCGAGAAGAGTAAGCACAGGAGAGAAGAGTAAGTACAGGAGAGAAGAGTAAATACAGGAGAGAACAGTAAGTACAACAGAGAAGAGTAAGTACAGGAGAGAAGAGTAAGTACAGGAGAGAAGAGTAAGTACAGGAGAGAAGAGTAAGTACAGGAGATAAGAGTAAATACAGGAGAGAACAGTAAGTACAACAGAGAAGAGTAAGTAAAGGAGAGAAGAGTAAGTACAGGAGAGAAGAGTAAGTACAGGAGAGAACAGTAAGTACAACAGAGAAGAGTAAGTACAGGAGAGAAGAGTAAGCACAGGAGAGAAAAATAAGTACAGGAGAGAAGAGTAAATACAGGAGAGAATAGTAAGTACAACAGAGAAGAGTAAGTACAGGAGAGAAGAGTAAGTACAGGAGAGAAGAGTAAGTACAGGAGAGAAGAGTAAGTACAGGAGAGAATGAGTAAGTACAGGAGAGAAGAGTAAGTACAGGAGAGAAGAGTAAGTACAGGAGAGAAGAGTAAGTACAGGAGAGAAGAGTAAGTACAGGAGAGAAGAGTAAGTACAGGAGAGAAGAGTAAGTACAGGAGAGAAGAGTAAGTACACGAGAGGAGAGTAAGTACAGGAGAGAAAAGTAAGTACAGGAGAGAACAGTAAGTACAACAGAGAACAGTAAGTACAGGAGAGGAGACCTCAATATACAAACTCAGTTGGATGTCAGATTCAATACAAGCAGAGACGTCACAAATCACTTACACTGTTCAGAGTCCCAAATTCATGTTGTACTTCATATACAATACATATTTCAAATTAGTTATTTCTGGACTTCACACTTTTCAAATAGGGAAGTTATATTATTAGAGGACTTTTTGCCAGGGCTGCGGAGTCGGAGTCGGAGTCGGAGCCGGTCGGAGTCGGTGATTTCGGCCGGAATCGGAGTCGGTAAACTTTTGCCGACTCGGGCTGTCAGTCTTGGGCAGCCCATGGGCAAAGTATTTTTTTTCAGGTGTATTTTAGAGAACCACCAGTGGCGATGGATACAAAATAATACCCCTTTGACTTTGTTTGCATCGATTCCCATGCAATGTATTGATTTTAAATCATGAAGTGTGTACTACGGTGGACGAAATAGACAGTGGCGGCGGATTGTATTTTCTAGTGGGTGGGCAAGACAATCTCCAGGGGGCCTCCTGAGCGTGTAGAGGCTCCCTTTTTGAGGCTGTGGGCCCTTCCCAATTTATATGATTTTGGAATTCGCAATTTTAGTTATGAAAGTCTGGACAGCATCAGACACTCATTTTCGGTGTAGTGACATTAGTTAGTTTCTTGAACATCAAAATCGCGTTTTAACCCGCGCCGTGCCGCGTGGCATTTGGACGCCCACGGGGCGCCTTTTTGGGAATTGCGGGCGCATTGAGGTACTGTAGAAAAGTTTGAGTTCCAAACCCGCCGCTAGTTGTCTCCGTGACCCGGTTACGTTTACCCCGGCCCGGCGGCCGGCGCCCACGCAACGGCACGGAAGCGCGGTCCACCACTGTTACCAAGGGGTGGTGGAGCGGCGGGTGTGTAATTTGATCGTACTTTTTTTGTAAATATGTCCAGTGGGGTCAATCGAAGGTATCTATCATGGATGATTACCCTAAAATGAGCATGATAGGCCTGACAAGCCTCTTGCTATTGCGGAATGCAATTGCAATAACAACCAGTGTACCCGTACGCCCGTACCCATGCGTACTTGTACCCCTGTACCGCATACTAATACACCGCGTCGCTGCGGCCGCATGTGCCGGGGCTGATCTCGCCCCTGCGAGCGCCCTCCCCTCCGCCGGAGCCTGGCCTCGCCCTTGCGCGTGTCGCCGCCGCGGGGCATACCAGCCGGCCCGCTGACCGCTGACGCGGCCGGCTGGGGAGCGCTCTGTTCGGTGCCGGGAGTTGAGAGTGGCGGTCGTGCTGTAACGTTGTGTGGTGTCGGGAAGACGGCAATACAGTGAAGTTGTTAACATTGAGTTATTTCTGGCGGCGCTCCGCTAACATTGGGGGCTCGTCCGGGATTCGTCCGGGATTCGAGCACACAGCAGAGTGCTCGAATTCGTTTCGACAATGCGAAACCAGGCCCAGGAGAGGATCTTGCGCTCTTCGCCCTTCGACTGTCTTCTCTCTTTGAAGACGCGTTTCCTGGTGAGGAAGTGCAATCGTCTGAGCTTCTACGAGACCGACTACTCCAGAACCTGCCACCTGTCATCAGGGAACAACTGAAGCTGGACATCAGATATAACAAGGCTATACACGGCAAGACGCTGCTATGGGATCATTATCTGACGATTCTGCAATGCAAGAAGCACACAGTGGCGGGATTAGATTCACCTGTACTGGCTGCAATGGAAGAACCGTCACGAGGAAGAGCATCTGAGAGATCAGGGATGGCAATGGAGCGACTCGCTCGCCGTTCCCAGCGGAACACGCATGATGAAGCCGCCGCCCGGCGACGAAACGAAAAATGGAGAAACAAAAGTGCCCATGGAAGCCCTCGACGTGAATCAAGGTCTGCGCAACCGACGACCAGAGGAAAGAGCGGTGACAGGTCGCAGGCGTTCTGCAGCTTCTGTGGCCGTCGTGGACACGCCGAGAATATCTGTCGACAGAAGCTGGGCCTGTGCTTTGCTTGTGGAAGCTCAGATCATCTAGTTCGAGACTGTGAATCACGTGCATTTGCACGAAATCCAAGCAGCCGCCGGGAAGGAATTGCAGGAAGTCCACATCACTGTCAGGACCGGTCCGCTTCACGCCCCCGTGGACGACCTGGTGGTGGTACTCGATCGGAGACTCACTCTGCAAGTGGCGACAGCTCTCGATCACCATCCCCCGACCGTAGAGTCCGGTCAGACCGGTCAGACCGCCAGGAACGCAACAGGCAATCGGAAAACTGATCGGTCACGCAGGAGCACCAGGGCAACCTGTTGTGACCGAACGCAGCCCTGACAACGAACGCTTTCGTCAGAAAGCAGCATCAACAGAGCGGATGCGTCTGTTCTGTCGCATGTTGGGCGATCGTCTCCTTCGCCCAGGCCACCATCTACCTTGTCGCTGGTTGTACCATCGTTATCTGCCCTGTCGTCAGCCGGGACACCGTCTGCAGCCGGGCCACCGTCTGCAGCCGGGCCACCGCCTGCCCCGTCGCCCGCCGGGCCACCGTCTGTTCCGTCGTCGGCTGAGCCACAGTCTGACCCGTTGTCAAAGAGACCATCGTCTTCCCCGCCGTCGGCCGGGCCACCACCTGCCCCGTTGCCCGCCGGACCACCGTCTGCCCCACCGTCGGCCGGACCACCGTCTGCCCCGCCGTCGGCCGGGTCACCGTCTGCCCCACCGTCGGCCGGACCACCGTCTGCCCCGCCGCCGGCCGGACCACCGTCTGTCCCGCCGCCGGCCGGACCACCGTCTGCCCCGCCGCCGGCCGGGCCACCGTCTGCCCCACCGTCGGCCGGACCACCGTCTGCCCCGCCGTCGGCCGGACCACCGTCTGCCCCGCCGCCGGCCGGACCACCGTCTGCCCCACCGTCGGCCGGACCACCGTCTGCCCCGCCGCCGGCCGGGCCACCGTCTGCCCGACCTCCGGCCGGACCACCGTCTGCCCCACTGTCGGCCGGGCCACCGTCTGCCCCGCCGCCGGCCGGGCCACCGCCTTCCCCGTCGTCCGCCGGGCCACCACCTGCCCCGCCATCGGCCGGGTCACCGTGCGCCCGAGTAACTCACGAAAGCACGCGACCAGAAACCTGCACCGCCAGCGAATCTGGGACTGCCTCAAACCTGTTGACTGATGATGAACACTGTTCTACAGATGACTGTGGTGATGATGCACCCGACTCAACGAACGCAGTCTTCACCTCTGCTATTTCATCTCCGTCTATTCTGCGAATTTCTGTTCAGCTCAATTCAGACCCCATAGAGGCAGTGCTGGACAGTGGGTCAGGCAGAACAATCATCGGAAGCAAGCTCGTTGATATGGATTTTATGACCCCATGTGATGAAGTTGTAAGAGCTGTTGGCAACACCGCTCTGCCGGCCCTCGGCCGAGTATGTCTGCCAGTGAATATGCACGGGATAGAACTCCAACTTGATTGTTTGGTGTTGGACAGCAGCAAGTGTCCGGTTGAACTGATCATCGGGAGAGATGCCATGCAGCAACATGGCCTCTGCCTGGATATGAAGAGAAACGCTGTCTCTGGATCTCGGAAGGACCGATCACGTTGGACACTATACTTACCACTCGGCAGGAAGGAGTCTTGTGTCCTGTTCATGACCGCTGTACCGTGTGTGTCGGTACGAGACACTCGAGTGGCGGAGGGAGATACGGCTGTGCTCGGCTGTTCAGCTGCCCTTCCTCCTACATGTACCTCCTGTGAAACAAATTCCCGTCCTCTTGTCTTTGCTGGTCGTGTGGAAGCTTCCAGCGATCTCGAGTTCGTCTCCGGTATATTTGATCCAACCAATCCACGTGTCCTCGTATCCAACCGGGGAATGAGTTCAGAATCAGTGCGCAAGGGTTCCATTCTCGGTTACCTGGACACCGCAGCAGACAGCTCCCTGGACATGGACGAAGGTGTGCCAGTGTACTCATCTACAGCATCCACAGACGGGATAGAACCGGATGGTTCCTGTCCTTCAGCCTCCGACATACCGGGTCTCTCTGAAGAACAGCGAGCGGCAGTACAGGAGATCTTCCAGCGTCACTCTGCCGTGTTCATGCGCTCAGACGCGGATGCGCTTCAGTCGTTGATGACACCACATCGTATTGAATTGACTGATGATACGCCCATTTACATCAGACCACGGAAGATGTCTGCTCCAGTAGCGGACGAAGTCGAGCGTCAGTGCTTAGAATTGGAGCGTCTCGGCATCATTGAACGCTGTGAATCTTCTTGGAATGCTCCCATCGTCCCCATTCGGAAGAAGGATGGCACCATGCGACTGTGCATTGATTATCGCCGCCTGAACAAGCAAACTGTAACAACCAGATTCCCCATGCCAGAGGTCAACGATACCGTTTTTGGGACTCATCATGGAGTGCAATGGTTCAGTGCGCTAGATATCTCCAAGGCATACTATCACCTTCCGCTGGAGGAAGAGTCACGCGACTACACTGCATTCAGCACACCCAGGGTCCATTGGAGGTTCCGACGCCTACCCTTTGGACTGAAGAATGCCCCAGCGCAATTCCAAAAGGAAATGCAGACGATTCTTCACGGATTTGCACGTGAGCAGCTTGTCGTGTATCTCGACGATATTCTACTGAAGGAGACTACGTTCGAGAGACATGTGCAGCTGGTCGACGACGTTCTTACGGCACTCGAATCCCAGGAAATCAAGCTGAACGGACGGAAGTGTACTTGGTTTCAACCGGAAGTGACGTTTTTGGGACACGTCATCAGCTCATCGGGTCTTCGGAAGTCCCCGGAGTACGTGGACCAGATCCAGCAACTTGATAAGCCGCGAACGGTTCACCAGCTGCGACAGTTCTTGGGAATAGTGAATTACCAGCGGAAGTTCGTAAAGGACTGTTCTACAATCGCCAAACCTCTGTCTGAACTGACAGGCTTGCCTGCAAAGACTGTGCTAACCTGGACTGATGAGATGGTTGCGTCATTCGAACAGCTGAAGTCGGACATGCAAGCTGATGTGACACTCGCGTTCCCCGATTACCGACCTGACGCAAGTCCTCTGTGTCTGTGGGTGGATGCCTCTGCCATCGGTGCTGGAGCGTGCTTAACTCAAGAACAAGACGGACAACCCAGATTCATTGCCTTTGCCTCGATGACTTTCACCAGTGCGCAGAAGAACTACTCTGTAACTGGGCGTGAGCTTGCCGCTCTTCGCTGGGGCATCAAGACATTCCACTCATTCTTATGTGCGGTGTATTTCAAAATCTACACGGACCATCAGGCACTGATGTACCTTCACAACATGCGGCTCGTCAACCACCGTCTCGCCCGCACTGTGGAAGAACTGGCTGATTACAACTACGAAATCATCTATGTCCCTGGAAGAACAAACTTCGCTGCAGATCTCCTGTCGCGGATGCAAGTGTCTTCGGCATCAGCAGTCGCTGGGACCAGCCAGAGTGAAGGATTGCCAGACGGTCTTCGTCTCCGGTACCGCCCTGAAGGCGGTGGAAACACTTTGGTGGACTGTCTTCGACACTGGATTACTGAGAGAGATGGGATCCCTGCTGACAGCGGGGACATCCGCCAGAAGCTGGTAAATGAGGCCCTCAGGAGCCCTGCCAAGTATGGTTTCCGGCTTGATCGGTTATCTCGACAGTCTCTGAGGCTGATGCGGTTTTCAGGACAGCCTCTGGCGCTGGATATGCTCGCCGTAGCAGCAGCCATGTACACGGTGAAAATCGTAGTTCATTTCGGCCCAACCAACCCGATGACCTTCGTTGATGACTGCCGTTCAGTGAATAGCGTCCTCCACCTGCAATGCCTTGGAGGCGTTCACTTCAACCTGCTTCAGTCAGACACGGCCGGAGAGGTGGAAGGACCGCAGCTGATTGCCGCTGCGAGGTGTGAGACCTCTGCAAGGAGCGCAGAAGAACCAACAGCCACGACATCTGAGGTCGATGACACGACGTCCTGCGAGAAGTTGGAGTCAAGCTGCGACCACGACCAACGCACTCATTGCACCATTACAGTGCTCTGCAATGGAGTACCACTGTGTGGCCTACTGGATACCGGTGCGGCCATCGGCATGATAAGTGCCAGTGCACTGCGGCTCATTTCCTCTCATGATCCTGAAATCGTCATCCAGAAAGTCAGCATACCCATCACTGGCCTTTGCGGGCCAGCACGGTGCGAGAGGCTCATTCACGCACAAATCAGCATGTCCTCACATCCTCCCGTGACAACGGTTCTCCTCGTTGACGAGACTGATTCCTTCGGCCATTGCCTCCTCCTCGGTGTTGATTTCATTAGAACTGTGGGCATTTGTCTGGATTTCGCAAGACTTCAAATTCGACTGGGCGAAAGTGAAGTGAACATGTTTGCCGATACGGACACTCAGAAGGCTGCCGCCGTCAGCTACACTGTTGACATGGGTGTCCCTACTACAGCATCTATTCGGGAACATCAGGCCTCCAACGACCAGGTGAAGGAGTTGAAGGATCATGTCAGACAGAGGACCTCGTCTGGTCGCCTGCCTGAGAGTCTGAAGGGCTTCAAGAAGCACATGGATCATTTGCAGTTCAAGGATGATTTACTCGTCTTCGATCACCCGGACAATGGTCCATTGCCGGTTATCTCACGATCATGGCTGGCCGAGTTGGTACTCAACGCGCATGAAGATATGGCGCACATCGGAAGAGACAAGTTGCACCATCTATTCGGTCAGCGGCTGTTTGCACCTGGACTTCAGTCTGTGATCTCGGACATTGTACGGACCTGCCAACGATGTCAGCTTTATAAACCATCGACTCAGCTACGCGCTCCTCCTGTGAAGAAGATCGAAGGTCTGTCGCCATTTGAGTTGGTGGCAGTGGATGTGGTCATGTTCCCCCGCTCAGGAAGAGGCCACCTGGGATGTCTGGTGGCCGTGGACCACTGTTCCAAGTGGGCAGTAGCAGTACCTCTGCGTTCCAAATCATCAGCAGCGGTGGCAGGTACGTTCCATCATCGTGTTCTCCCAGCTCTTCTGAAGGTGCCTCAGCGGGTGCTGTCCGATAATGGTCCGGAGTTTCGTGGCAGCGAATTTGAGTCTGTCTTGAACGACTGGAAGATTCAGCACGCGTACAGCACACCTTACCACCCCGAGGGTAACGGTGCAGTGGAGCGCTGCAACAGGACGATTGGTCAATCGCTCCGCTTACTGACAACTTCCGCCGGTGACTGGGACCTGCACCTCGCCAAGGCTATGACAACGTACAACAACACCAAACACGCAGAAATCGACACGTCACCTGCAGCCTTCCTCCTGGATGTGAGAAATGTTGATGCAGAGTCACGAGTCGCCTCTGATGGACAGCAAGATGTGTGGAAAGCGGGTCATCCGAAGTTTACACCATTCCGAATCGGAGATCGTGTGAAGAAGACAGCCCAGCTACCTGGACATCGCCTCGAAAACAAGTTCGAAGCCCGCTATATTGGTCCACTGACTGTCTCGGACGTGGCCGAAAATGGTGTCACTTACCTGGTGAAGACTGGTGACGGTGTTGAGCGCAGGGCTCATCACTCACAGCTACGCACTTACCATGATGCACCAGCCTACCTCAAGCAGCTGCTACAGAGTCGTCCCTCGAAGGATACCACCACTCCCGCAGAACCAACAGCAGCGTCGGGCCCTATGCTGGGTCCCCCACCGAGAATTCGTGCTGGGGTCCTGACTCCAACTGAAGTCGGTGAAGCTCCGACTGGACAGCGCCTTGTTCCTGCGGCTGCACGACCTGCGGCTGCACGACTGCCGCTGCAGCATCGCGATCTGACGAAGCCAGACACTCGGCGACCAAGCTGCCTTCGAGATCCCGACTCATCGCGAAGCACTCAGCGGGTGCGTTTTGACGTTGACGAAGATCGAGCGAGCCGGGGGCCATTGCACAGTAGCCCCTTCTTCCGACGGTCAAGGCGCGTGCGTGCCCGCAGACAGCATACTACAGCATTTGACGGTTGGGATTCAGACGAAGCATGTCCTTCAGCATCTCCACCTCCGTAACGTTCCCAGTCCTCCCAGTGTCCTTCGACTGCCCCGGCTGCTGTGTTTGTACGTTGAAGTCATGCCTGAATGTGTTTGCGTGAAGTCAGTTTGCTGATGTTGCAGTACATTGGCTGTGATGGCGGATGGCTTGAGAAGTGTTTCTTTCTGTTGCGCTGCTTGTTGCGATTTCTTTCGCCATGACATGAGAGAAGTGTGCAGTTGAGTGCGTTCCGCAAGGCGACTTAACACGTACGCCAATTTTCGTTTGTTCTTGTTTGTCCGCGCGACTTGGTGTAAAGGGGGGTAGTGTACCCGTACGCCCGTACCCATGCGTACTTGTACCCCTGTACCGCATACTAATACACCGCGTCGCTGCGGCCGCATGTGCCGGGGCTGATCTCGCCCCTGCGAGCGCCCTCCCCTCCGCCGGAGCCTGGCCTCGCCCTTGCGCGTGTCGCCGCCGCGGGGCATACCAGCCGGCCCGCTGACCGCTGACGCGGCCGGCTGGGGAGCGCTCTGTTCGGTGCCGGGAGTTGAGAGTGGCGGTCGTGCTGTAACGTTGTGTGGTGTCGGGAAGACGGCAATACAGTGAAGTTGTTAACATTGAGTTATTTCTGGCGGCGCTCCGCTAACACCGGGAAGAAATTGGTCTCATTAAAATGTAAATCCATTCTACAGTGTTAGCGGTGGAATTCTTCAAACATCCATCCAGGGTGACCAATAAAGGCTTTTATCGGGGCAGGGGCGGCATCATATATGATTTTTTGCCAAGTGTGGCAAAGACCCAAACAGGCATTTTGTTTTCCTTTCTAGTCGGTGCTGTAGGGTTTATGGTCATGTTTCGCATTTTAGGGGGCCGTCTGATCATAGGCGACCCCAACGGCCATTTGCCCCCCCCCCCCCCAAAAGCGCCGGTTTGCGACCGCTTATGCGTCTGCCCCCGGATCGGACTGCCTAGTGCCTACGCCTTCGGAATGGGGCCAATCTTCAGACTCTGTTTCTTTCGGACACAAATTGAACCACGACTCGGTAGTAATTTAAACGTTATTTCAACCGTACTTTAACAGGCGTATTATGAACGTTATTTCACTAAACGAAAATTCGGAACGGAATCGGAACTGGCTTAATTTCGAACATGTGTCCGACAGACGCCACGTAAGTTTTCGGAGACCAAACCATTTTCCCCCCGGAAACAGCACCTCTAATGCTGCGTCTCGTGCTGCACTCTTGTAAGAATAGATGTGAGATCGACAACATTGTGTTTGTCTCATCGTGACACATTCGAGAATGTGTAACATAACCATTTTGGGTCACCACATGACCTTGCATGACCTAGCCCGTGCCCCGCTGGGTATTCAGCCGAACTCGCCCCGCTGGGGGGGGGGCAGATTATGTCCCCCTCGTTATCTTCGGAACCAATAACCGCAGCGAGATGCGCAAGGCGGCAATCGAAAGCTCTCAATGAAACACATCTAAAACATGCGCGAAATTATCGAAATAAAGTTACATGTTAGGTCACAGTCGGGTCAAAGGTCAAAATCAGGGTGTTTGAGTTGATGCCGATGGGCCATACTTTCCATCCAAAGCCTTGGATTGTGACTATTACTTTTCAAAGTACTCTCAAAGGTATAATACATCTCCCGCATAAGCGAAATTGTAGGCAAAGGTCAATGTCCAGGTCATGTCACAAAAGGTCACTATTGGCAAGAGGTCTACGAAAGTCATCCAACACAAGTTTTATGCATTATTTTACATGCATAATTATATAGTAGTAGTCATTTTCGCAACCTGACCCCATATAATGGCCCTCAGGTGAAGTTTAGGTCAAGGTCAGGTTACAAGGTCAAAATTTGAAATGGATTAATCAAAAAAGGCATGTTTATAGACCAGTTTTGTCTCAGGAATACAGTGGCGGCATTTATTTGTCTGTATCTGGTCACTAAAAGAAGAAAAACTAATTTAAACAAATGTCATGAGTTACTCATACTTAGGGTGCCATAAATCAGTCAAAGATAAAGATATTGCTTTGAAATTTGGTTTGGGTATCATACATACTTGGTTCTCCAATATATATTCAGTTTATTTAATATCTTTGAAAATTTTGATTTTGCAGACATTATTCCGATTTTTTTTTTTTTACTTTTGGGGGTCAAAACTTGAAAATTGGCCATTGGGGGTCAATTTTTTTTACTTTTGAACTTTTGGTTGCCCGAGTACCTCAGTCGGGAGAACGCTGGAATACAGATCTGGCCTGACTCACCCTGGCAAGGTGAGTTTGAGCCACTTTGGTGCTTGCTATTTGCTCCTGTGGCGGGGATGACCTGTGGCCGGTGTCAGCGGCCGCATTCAAGGTCAGATGAAGCCAGCAAGCCGGGCAGACCGTTCTCAGTCGTTAGGGGACGTTAAACTTTCGCCTCTCAATTCTGCCGGTGACTGGAATTGCGCATTTGGATCATAGGGTCTGGACCTGAGTAACAAGCTTAGCTTAGCGTGGTTCCTGCTGTTATAAAATTAATCCAATCAAAACATTCAGACTAAAATGCTTTTTTTTAATCGAAAATCTGAGATAGCCATTTTGAAGATGATCATTTCCTTTCTTTTGGCCTTTTCATTTGCGATTTGCTTCAAAACTCGATTTTGTCTATGATTTTTCAAACATTTATCGTTTTTTCACCAAAAGTGGCATGACATGATGCCACTTAAACATCATTATCTCCCATAATACTTCACCAATTTCAATGAGGTTTTGTGAGCGGGCATAAAATTGATGCAGCATAAGGTACTAAAAGTTTCATGTTGACATATATCATATTGTTCACGTTATTGATAAAATATGGGAGGCGACAGATTCTGCCCTGCCTTGTTGAAGTGATTTCACACTAGTTAAACCATGATTGTGAAGACGACCCCCCCCCCCCCCGTCAACGATATTGCTGACTAAGGAGTCAAATTTGATTGGGAAAATCCCCAAATGGGGCAACTTGCCGTCCCACTTGGGGTAGGATATGGGCTGCCCTGAATGTCTTGTTGATGTTCCTGCCACATTTTGCATACTGGGCTATGCTTAGAGCGGGCCTCACCTCGGAAATCCATCCATTAAAAACCATTCAGACTAAATTTATATTTTCACAAAAATGGCTAGTGTCAACATATTAATACATTAGGGAACATGCAATTCTTATCCCCCAGTTTTGAGCTAGGCTTCACAGTAGTTTGCCATAATATCAAGAACAAACAACTGCTACATGACTAAGCATTTTTTTGGGTCATACATACTCGACATCCCTAACGTTTTAGATGTTTCAAAACTTCACTATTTAGTCACTGTGCATCTTTAAAGACACTTCTGTATTTGTTGTTATTTAGAATGTATCTTACCTAACAATGTTGAAACAAAAAAAATATGGAAGGCGTAACGACTGATTGTCCACTACTTTCGTCTCCATATCTACACAGATATATATTGACGCAGGAAGATTCACAGAAAAAAATAAGGATCGTCCATGACGTCATTGGAACAATGACTTGACTTAACCCCGCCATTAAGTCTGATAGACAAAACCTAAGATTCGCTTGTAGCCATTCAGTCTGATCGGGACGAAACCTAAGATTTGCTTGTAGCCATTAAGTCTGATAGGGACAAAACCTAAGATTCGCTTGTAGCCATTAAGTCTGATCGGGACGAAACCTAAGATTCGCTTGTAGACATTAAGTCTGATCGGGACGAAACCTAAGATTCGCTTGTAGCCATTAAATCTGATCAGTTCTGTGATGTCAGCTGTGACCGCCGTCTATACTTGTATCAAGGTCGGTCGTCGTCAGCTGACATAAACAAAGTTTTGCGGGCAACGGAAGCGGCAAGATATTAATTATTGAAGTTATAATTAGTTATAGTGCAAAATGTGTTGGGCAACACATCCATTGTTACTAAACATGATATTCTCTATTGATTGGTAGGTATATTATAGGGATTTACTAATAACTAAGGTGGGACCACAAGTATGTACCACCTTTTTTGTGTTATTTGAATGTCATTTTCTCAAAAATGTAAATAGGAATAAAGCGTAGGTAAGCACTCAAAACAGATTTAAATGGCCTAGGCAACATGATCTGGATTTTACCAGTTCAATTATGCGCCGCTGAAAATAAACTAAATGTAAAATCACACCACAAAAACATTATGTAAGAAGTAAATATCATACCTTGGTGAGGGCTGCACGCCCGCAGTAAGCCATTGTTGTTAGATATAACAATACAATTACGACTGGTTCCAAACCTCCCCCAACAACAGAGTGTTCCAAGGGGAAAGACTGCTCAGCCGGCAGCAGGAACAAATAAAAACCTCAAGCGTTGCTCAAGCGTCATATTTGCATCGGGTAATCAGCTGTTTTCTGAAAATTGTAGAGCTGGATCATCGAAGTCGCAAGTACTCAAAAGGTTTCCACACGATACATTTTGCAATTCAATATACATCATTTAGTTCATTTTCTTACTGAAATTTATACGAGGAATAACATAAAAATAATAAAATCAACGTACATCTCGTCAGTACATTTTTAAAATAACATGTGATGTTTTGTGCATAAGTCATGATGGCGCTGCCCATAATGATGTTTCATATCTGGCGAGCCAGTTACATTCTTCCATTTCTAGTTCTATATACACGCGAGCGCGATCTTTTCAGAAAAGGGCAGCGGAATTCGCATTTCGGTGATGGATTAATACCCTGCCAATTCTTATTAAATAGGTCAGTACCTAGCTCATTTAATTAACTTCAGCAAGTCCGAAACATAAACTCTGTCTCAAGCTTGAGCCATGTGAGTAGGCTCATTAGGTTTTGACTAGAGGTTCGCTGACTTATTGTAACCCGTTGACTAACCTGTTGTTCACGTTGACCTGTTGACTATTGACATTTTGGGGAGATAGGTTAGAAGTGGGCTGATGTGCTTCCTTGAAAATGAGGCTCCCAATGTAGATGTTCATGGGCATGTATCATTTTACCTTACCTTACCTTACCTTACCTTACCTTACCTTACCTTACCTTACCTTACCTTACCTTACCTTACCTTACCTTACCTTACCTTACCACTTTCAGGAATTTGGAAGGCCACTAGGCCTGTGGGGTCCCAATCTCACCAAGCTCTAGGACTTATGGACTAGCTTGGTTTTAGTATCGGGTGACAAAGGTGAGGTCACTCCAGTGCTTATCAAGGCTGGATTTAAACTGGTTGATTGAGGAGGACAGAACTATGTGAGCAGGAAGCGAGTTCCAGTCATTGACAGACTGCACTGCTGGGGTATTCCTTCGAACCTGAGAGGTGGCCTGGGGCTTCCACAGCTTCCATTGATGTCCTCTTGTCCTGGTGGTTTCTGCTGGTGTGAGAAACTGATCTGGTTGCAGGTCAAGGCTTCTATTTTGGATTTAATAGATGGCAATCATGTCTCCTCTGCGTCTTTGATAGTAGAGGGTTGGCAGTTTCAGGTGACGGGCCCGTTCCGGTTAAGGCAGGTGCTTGATGCACTGTACCAGCTTGGTGGCCCTTCTTTGCACCCTTTCAATCAGCTTCTGGTGTTTATTTTGTTCATTGATGTTGCAGAGATAAGCACTGATAGATGATGTCTAAATTATCATGCTAACCCCTTAAATATAAGGTATTTTGTTTGTGTTTCTCATCAAGGAAATAATTTAATAAATCATGGAACAGGTTAGACAACATTGACTGCAGATAGACTCTAATGCCCGACTTTGCATGCTACTGGCAATGTAGTGTGTCAGTATTTGTATTGTCTACACTACATCGCCAATAGCATAACAAATTCTGGTGTTAGGACCCAACTGGAAAAAATACACGCTTCTATTAACATGTTGAGCGTAATTTAGCGATTGCGCCGAAAATTTTGTGCACGCCCGTCCAGCGTAATTCGGCGATTGCGCCGAAAATTTCGGCGCACTTCCAGCGTAATTTCATCTAGCAAAAGTTTGGTGCACAGACCTCCTGAGATTCCGGTTCATTCCTGCAAGGCCGCACAACTGGGTCCACAACTGGGCTGCTCCTATCAGGAGCCTCACCACTGACTTCACAATTCAATCACTATGGTTAAATTTGATATTTTCAGAAACTTCCATTTTTTGAAAGTGTGTTCACATTTATAGAAGTAATTTCCAAAAAAAAAACCTAATAGCGGAAAGTCAGGGGAGCTGGCGAAACAGGTGGCCTCCACCATCGCTGAGCACCTGCCAGCCGTGGACAAACCGTACTGGGTGGGAGTCAGCGGCGACGGCCAGTACCAAGGCAAAGGGTCCACAACCGCCGTTCTGGGTGAGGGGGTGGAGCAGCCAGAGTGGTACTCCGTGCTCTGGGTGGACCTTGCCATGAAAGACAGGGGCAGATCTAGCCGTGTTTTTTTGGGGGGGGGGGCAAATCCAGTGGCATGTTTCCAAAAGTTGTTCGAGTGCGGGGGAGTAGGTAGGCAGGGGCGTGGCCAAACTTTTTGAGTTGAGGGGTCTGCTAATATGACAGGAAAAAGAATGTACCCCCATTTTTATTTGTGTGCCTTTGCAGCATTTTTAATGTGGTTTTCATGTTATAGTAGGTACTTGTTATTTAGCGCCGCGAAGCGGCGCGAAGCGGGTTTGTCAGATAAACCCCAGAAATATGGGCCTTGTAGAGGATAATAAGCTAAAAGTGTTCTTCATTCAATTCACCGTCACAACGAACCGAGGACGATAATATTGGAACCAGACCGTGAGTGGAGCCAAGCCTCGGGTAACCCCTATTCCTGTTTGCACATCTCGGTATGATGACAAATATTGAAATTAAGGTAGTTTTTCATATACATATTCCTCGGATAGTAAATCACGATGACCGGTGGCAGTCAGCGCTCCATAGTACATATGATAATAACTGTATACATTACATATGTACCGAACTGTAACAAACAACTGGTTACAAACAGTGCAAACGGTTTAAAAGCAGCAAGAGGCAGACGACTTTTCCGCGCATAAATGGTCCCTGTAGATCTGGAGGAGCCTGGGGCGAGATGGCTTGAGGAGACAGTCCTGGCCTGGTCCCACTATTAGGGTCCCACTATCGATCCAGCAAGTTGGGCACCGCTGGAGCAGCTTCGGGGAGCCGATATCCGCGTCTTTGCGTTCGCGTCGCCTTTTTTCGGAACTCGGCCGACTAGCTAAATATGTAGCCCGCTTGAAAGTTAATATTGTATGAAGGGAGTGGGCCCTGGGGCTAACAATTAGGTACCGCTAAGGAGAGCCTCTGCTAGACACTTAATGAATTCATTTTCACATTTTTATAAGCAATTGCGAATTTTGTATCATGCCGCGAAGCGGCGCACAATTTTCAGTTTTTCAATGTGGATAGCTGGATTTTGACTGCTGCAAAGGCAATTTTACAACTGTACGTCCGACCGTTGGGGGGGGGGGGCAATCATAGTTGCAGGACCTGGGGGGTTGGCATCAGTGTCAGATAAGTGGTTCCACGATCTAAGTTCACGGAACAAATTTTTCGCCAGTGGCGGAACAAATTTTGTAATGCGTATACCAGTAATTTTTGCGTAATTTTTGATACGCGTTTCTACACAACTTATTTTCATATATGCCAATATGTGCATATATTATGATGTGGAAAGTTGATGAATCGTCAGTCGTATTTCTTGTACAGATATGGTCTTGGCGTCAGTCGGGGACCGAGACTCCCGGGTCGTATGTTAAAAAAGGTCCCTTGTATCGTTGCGTATGCGTATATGGGAAACTAGCCTCAAGTATCAGTATAAAGTACTGCCGTTTTGTGCATAACGTGTTTTTAGTGTCCCAGGGTTATCCATGGGCCCGATGACGATGGTATCGGTGGCGGGTTGTAACCTGAATACGCAAACACTTTTTTGGGAGGTTTTTAAAAAGTTTTTAGTTTATTTTTTGGAAAAGTACCAGTTTTCTTTCCCTGAATCACTGCAGAAATTTCGGATGTTGGGAATTTGGAGGTTCCGCCTTACTATTTTTTGTTGTTGAAAGTTTGTGTCGCATCACTGTCACATTCCGGCCATTGTTCGGAAAGTCAAGTATCAGTCTATTGTTTATGCTCGTCAGCCATTTACACCTGCAGACTAAAACAAAATTAGTCAAAGTTTTCACGGAGCAAAACTTCCAAGTTCAGATAAATGGAGAAACAGGCCACTTCTCTGACACTGGTTGGCATACCCCCCCCCCCCCCCCCCCCCCCCCCTGGATCCGCCCCTGATGAAAGACGCACTGAAAGACGGCAACACCTTGATGCCGAGGCTGACGCGGCGCTGCGCGGCCTTCCACACGCTGACTTCACATTTATATGTGTTAACAGGTGTTGTGCATGTGCATGCGGTGTAGCACCCGATAAATTTCGGCACAACGGCTCCGCCGAGGCGTCCAGCGTAGTGAGTGTATTTTTTTCCAGTCGGGTGTTCGGACATGTCCGCCATTACGGTTGTGTAGTGTGTACCCTACCTCATCATGTTTCTGTTGTGTGAAATATGGGATTTAATATAAGTAGTTCAAGTGTTATTGTATTACTGTGACATTTCCAGACTAGGCACCTTGAAAAATATATCAGTACCAACTTTTCCAGAAGTGTCACATTTGTTAAAAAAAAATCAAAGCTCTTATGCAAAGCTGAAATAAGGTACAATTACATGTGGCTCATAACAAGTTTTCAATTACCTACAGATATACCTAGCAGTATAATTATGGAGGGAGAGACATCTGAGCTGCTAGAGGAGCTGAAGAAAGACTGTCCTGTGTTCCAACTAAATGGGTCCCAGGTGAGTGACAAGTGTCTAATGACTATGAGTGACAGTGTCTAATGACTATGATTGACAAGTGTCCTAATGACTATGATTGACAAGTGTCTAATGACTATGAGTGACAGTGTCTAATGACTATGATTGACATGCTATGCATACTCTCAGCCACTGGTGGATCCAGAGGATCAGGGAAACATGCCCCCCCCCCCCCACCACACACACACACACACACACACACACACACACATACACACACACACACACACACACACACACACACACACACACACACACACACACACACACACACACACACACACACACACACACACACACACACACACACACACACACACACACACACACACACCACACACACACACACACACACACACACACACACACACACACACACACACACACACACACACACACACACACACACACACACACACACACACACACACACACACACACACACACACACACACACACACACACACACACACACACACACACACACACACACACACACACACACACACACACACACACACACACACACCACACACACACACACACACACACACACACACACACACACACACACACACAACACACACACACACACACACACACACACACACACACACACACACACACACACACACACACACACACACACACACACACACACACACACACACACACACACACACACACACACACACACACACACACACACACACACACACACACACACACACACACACACACACACACACACGCACACGCACACGCACACGCGCGTGTGCAACCAGCGAAACAGGACACTTTCTGAATTATAGTGAATTTAAAGACAAGTTTGGCGTGAGAGCTACGCCTTTAGATTTACAGGGTCTCATTCGAAGTTTGCCAAACCACTTAATAGCACAACGTAATACAGAAAGGCATGTGGAACCAATCATCCATCCTTATGTAAGTTGTGTTCTTGAAAGCAGACGCGGGGCAACAAAGTTTTACCATCGGTTAATCAGTGACAAATACCGACAAAGTCACAATTCATGGGAACGCCATTGGGAAATAGAATTTGGAGATGTGGATTGGACTGTAACATATGAATCAATATATAAAAGTACCACATCAGTTCGACTTCAGATGCTGAATTATAAGATTATGACCAAAATCGTTGCAACAAATAGCTTGCTATTCCGCATAGGCATAGCCGAACATGATAGATGTTCAAGATGTAACAGTGTTAGGGATACTATAGATCATAAATTTTGGGGGTGCGATTACGTGCGGCGTTTTTGGAACGAAATTAGCGAATGGCTGAGCAGATTGAGCGGAGTTGGTAGAATCTCTCTCAGCAGAAGGACGGTAATATTGGGTATGGATGGAGGCAAGCTTGTAAATCACGTTATTGCGATAGGGAAAAGCATTATTAATTAAAACCTTAAGCCTTGCAAAATTAATCGCACGCGTAAATATAGATAAAAAGACGGAGAAAATAATTGCTAAACGTAACGACAGGCTTGCAGAGTTCGAGGAAAAGTGGGCAGCTGTTCCAACCTAATTGCGTTTGCCGCTGTTTTTCACCGCTATTAAGAGTTAGACTGACGATGTCACTGGGACTGCGAGCTGTGCAATGGTATTGAGATATATGTGTGAGATATATGTGTGTGCTCGAGCTTGCTAACCACCGCCGCTACACGCCGCGTTATGTTTATTTAGCGTAGGTTATTTATGAAGTGGGCCCGACCCTCTGACGTAAATATGTATGGCGCGGGCCCGACCGCCGGAAGGGTCACCGGGGCCGGTGGGAGGGAGGGAGCGGACGAGCGAGGAGTTGTGTGTGTGTGTGTGTGTGTGTGTGTGTGTGTGTGTGTGTGTGTGTGTGTGTGTGTGTGTGTGTGTGTGTGTGTGTGTGTGTGTGTGTGTGTGTGTGTGTGTGTGTGTGTGTGTGTGTGTGTGTGTGTGTGTGTGTGTGTGTGTGTGTGTGTGTGTGTGTGTGTGTGTGTGTGTGTGTGTGTGTGTGTGTGTGTGTGTGTGTGTGTGTGTGTGTGTGTGTGTGTGTGTGTGTGTGTGTGTGTGTGTGTGTGTGTGTGTGTGTGTGTGTGTGTGTGTGTGTGTGTGTGTGTGTGTGTGTGTGTGTGTGTGTGTGTGTGTGTGTGTGTGTGTGTGTGTGTGTGTGTGTGTGTGTGTGTGTGTGTGTGTGTGTGTGTGTGTGTGTGTGTGTGTGTGTGTGTGTGTGTGTGTGTGTGTGTGTGTGTGTGTGTGTGTGTGTGTGTGTGTGTGTGTGTGTGTGTGTGTGTGTGTGTGTGTGTGTGTGTGTGTGTGTGTGTGTGTGTGTGTGTGTGTGTGTGTGTGTGTGTGTGTGTGTGTGTGTGTGTGTGTGTGTGTGTGTGTGTGTGTGTGTGTGTGTGTGTGTGTGTGTGTGTGTGTGTGTGTGTGTGTGTGTGTGTGTGTGTGTGTGTGTGTGTGTGTGTGTGTGTGTGTGTGTGTGTGTGTGTGTGTGTGTGTGTGTGTGTGTGTGTGTGTGTGTGTGTGTGTGTGTGTGTGTGTGTGTGTGTGTGTGTGTGTGTGTGTGTGTGTGTGTGTGTGTGTGTGTGTGTGTGTGTGTGTGTGTGTGTGTGTGTGTGTGTGTGTGTGTGTGTGTGTGTGTGTGTGTGTGTGTGTGTGTGTGTGTGTGTGTGTGTGTGTGTGTGTGTGTGTGTGTGTGTGTGTGTGTGTGTGTGTGTGTGTGTGTGTGTGTGTGTGTGTGTGTGTGTGTGTGTGTGTGTGTGTGTGTGTGTGTGTGTGTGTGTGTGTGTGTGTGTGTGTGTGTGTGTGTGTGTGTGTGTGTGTGTGTGTGTGTGTGTGTGTGTGTGTGTGTGTGTGTGTGTGTGTGTGTGTGTGTGTGTGTGTGTGTGTGTGTGTGTGTGTGTGTGTGTGTGTGTGTGTGTGTGTGTGTGTGTGTGTGTGTGTGTGTGTGTGTGTGTGTGTGTGTGTGTGTGTGTGTGTGTGTGTGTGTGTGTGTGTGTGTGTGTGTGTGTGTGTGTGTGTGTGTGTGTGTGTGTGTGTGTGTGTGTGTGTGTGTGTGTGTGTGTGTGTGTGTGTGTGTGTGTGTGTGTGTGTGTGTGTGTGTGTGTGTGTGTGTGTGTGTGTGTGTGTGTGTGTGTGTGTGTGTGTGTGTGTGTGTGTGTGTGTGTGTGTGTGTGTGTGTGTGTGTGTGTGTGTGTGTGTGTGTGTGTGTGTGTGTGTGTGTGTGTGTGTGTGTGTGTGTGTGTGTGTGTGTGTGTGTGTGTGTGTGTGTGTGTGTGTGTGTGTGTGTGTGTGTGTGTGTGTGTGTGTGTGTGTGTGTGTGTGTGTGTGTGTGTGTGTGTGTGTGTGTGTGTGTGTGTGTGTGTGTGTGTGTGTGTGTGTGTGTGTGTGTGTGTGTGTGTGTGTGTGTGTGTGTGTGTGTGTGTGTGTGTGTGTGTGTGTGTGTGTGTGTGTGTGTGTGTGTGTGTGTGTGTGTGTGTGTGTGTGTGTGTGTGTGTGTGTGTGTGTGTGTGTGTGTGTGTGTGTGTGTGTGTGTGTGTGTGTGTGTGTGTGTGTGTGTGTGTGTGTGTGTGTGTGTGTGTGTGTGTGTGTGTGTGTGTGTGTGTGTGTGTGTGTGTGTGTGTGTGTGTGTGTGTGTGTGTGTGTGTGTGTGTGTGTGTGTGTGTGTGTGTGTGTGTGTGTGTGTGTGTGTGTGTGTGTGTGTGTGTGTGTGTGTGTGTGTGTGTGTGTGTGTGTGTGTGTGTGTGTGTGTGTGTGTGTGTTGTGTGTGTGTGTGTGTGTGTGTGTGTGTGTGTGTGTGTGTGTGTGTGTGTGTGTGTGTGTGTGTGTGTGTGTGTGTGTGTGTGTGTGTGTGTGTGTGTGTGTGTGTGTGTGTGTGTGTGTGTGTGTGTGTGTGTGTGTGTGTGTGTGTGTGGTGTGTGTGTGTGTGTGTGTGTGTGTGTGTGTGTGTGTGTGTGTGTGTGTGTGTGTGTGTGTGTGTGTGTGTGTGTGTGTGTGTGTGTGTGTGTGTGTGTGTGTGTGTGTGTGTGTGTGTGTGTGTGTGTGTGTGTGTGTGTGTGTGTGTGTGTGTGTGTGTGTGTGTGTGTGTGTGTGTGTGTGTGTGTGTGTGTGTGTGTGTGTGTGTGTGTGTGTGTGTGTGTGTGTGTGTGTGTGTGTGTGTGTGTGTGTGTGTGTGTGTGTGTGTGTGTGTGTGTGTGTGTGTGTGTGTGTGTGTGTGTGTGTGTGTGTGTGTGTGTGTGTGTGTGTGTGTGTGTGTGTGTGTGTGTGTGTGTGTGTGTGTGTGTGTGTGTGTGATATAGGAATATGTGTGTGCAATGGTATTGATATGGGTGGGTGTGCGTGTGAGAGATGAATATGTGAAACGTTGAGCTATAGAATGGAAATAAACTTTAAAAAAAAGAAAAGAAAAATGTACAACCAGGAAAAGGGATTACCTGAGACTTGGCTCCAATCACGGTCTGGTTCCAATATGAAAATGTATTTTCCATGACCTAAAAGGAAAATGTTCACGCCGCTTCGCGGCGTCACATCGGTGGACATCGGCATAACGAAGCCATCGTCATCGTCTTCGGTTCGTGGTAACGCTGAATTTAATGAATAACATTTTTACCTTCTTATCCTCTACAAGACCCACCGCCTATATTTCTGGGTTTTATCAGGCAAACCCGTACAAATTTCGCGCTGCTTGGCGGCGCTAAATAACAAGTACCTACTATAATATGAAAATCCACATTAAAATGCTGCAAAGGCTTAAATACACGCAGAAAAAAATGGGGAACATTTTTTCGTCATTTCAGCCCACTAAAAAATTATCAGTGACGCCCCTGCGAGTTGGTATGAGATAAACGTTATTATTACTTATATGTGTATATGCTACGGAATATCGCGTTTTTTCGTGTTTCTCCGACAAAGTGAATTTCTTAAGCTCGAATACCAAAATAAGGTGACCGGCCCAAATCAACGGAGAAAAAACATGGGTTTACCTTTTTGCCACACAAAAAAAAATGGCATGGACCCGCGCTAAGCATAGCTTGTTGCGCAGGCCCTGACCCTACCACCCGATCGCGCAATTCCTGGTGTCCGGCAGAATTTAGAGGCGACAGTTTTACGTGCCCGACATATCTGAGGCCTGTTCACGGACCCTGCGGTTGGCTGCGGTTCGGCGGTCGGTACGAAGCAACCGCAGGTTGAAATGCACTTGAAATGGCGCGTCGCGGCATTCAGTGTTCAAGAGACACCCTGCTTGTGATGACGCATGAGGAAAAGGGCGGGGCTAGAGCCTGCTAGAAACCGCCGAACCGCAGGTGGTCGCGAACAGGCCTCGGGACACGGTCCGCCCCGCCCTCTGACGTCACCTGACCTTGAACGCGACCCGCTGCCACCGGCCATAGGTCATCCCAGTCCGGAGCAAATAGCGAGCGCCG
>JAXIVJ010008299.1:0-56260 GCA_036785665.1 Chirona hameri
GACCTTGACCTTTGGCCAACAATCTTACTTTAGCTTATGCGAGATGTGTATTATACCTTTGAGAGCACTTTGGGTGATCATGATCGCAATCGAAGGCTTTGAATGGATAGTACCATACACTCAAATATATCGATTTTAACCTTTGACCTGACCGTGACCCGACATGTGACCTCAATGTGAACCTTTCGGGAATGCTTTAGATGTGCTTCATTGAGAGCTTTCGAATACCGCCTTGCGCATCTCACTGCTATCATTACTTTGGAAGACCCCCCCCCCCCCCCCCAGTCAATGGCGTTCGGCTGAGACCCCCAGTCAAGGGCGGGTTAATTATATTGACAGATGACTGCCAGAATGGACGTGTGGCTAAATTTCCAAATTTTGCTTGAAAATGACATCTTTACCTACACATAGGCGTACCCAAGGGGGAGGGCAAACGGGGCAATTACCCCCCCCCCCCCCTCCTGAAAGTCCGTACGCGCCCCCCTTTGCCGATGTGCCTCTTTGGAAAAAGGGTCCGAAGGGGCCCTTCTTCCATTTTTATTTCGAAAAAATGAATACTTTTCATTTTTATGAGAGAAAAAATTGAAAATATGCCCCTCTATAAATATAGTGGGCCAAATCCGGTGAGTTTTTGTTGTGTGTGGGTACCTTATGGCTTATGCCCCCTGATGCAAAATTGCCCCCTTCTGGAGTGAATCCTGGGTACGACACTACCTCCATGAAATTTACATCATAGTTTGAAAATGCCTACTTTTTCACTTTATTGGTGTTACTTACAGGAAGGTTCAAATGAGAATGACATGACATTCATTCATTAGTCATGTTACTTGGTTTAAGGTTTTGGAGTAATGTCCAACACTAATCCATCCTTTTGTCCAGTTCATCTAAGCTCCAAAATATATGCTGAAAACTGGGACAGTGATTATCTTTAGGGAGATAATCACCTTTTTCCACAAAAATTGAGGTGGCACCTGAAATCGATAGACGAGGCCAAAATATGATGTAACTTCATCACATTTTGCCTATAAACATTCCTACCGAAAGATATTGGCAGTTGCATACCGACAAACGAGCCACGCAGCGCTTGTCGGTATGAGAGTCGGTACTCAGAGAAGCTAGTTCTTTTGTCCTTTATTTCTGATTTTCGATCTTTTCTGAATTATCATGAGCACAGGCTATTTCAATATAACTTGTAAAGACACAATTATTCCCTAATTCAAAGTTGGAAGTTTGGGAAAATTAATGATCGGTATTATTATATGCAGCATCTAAATAGTTCTTTTGTCCTTTATTTCTGATTTTCGATCTTTTCTGAATTATCATGAGCACAGGCTATTTCAATATAACTTGTAAAGACATACTCACAATGATGCTCATTACAGCCATCCAATATATAGGGAATAATTGTATTTAATTCTTAAATTTAGATCACATCATTTTAATACCATAACGGTAGCGAAATAAATTGTTGCTAACAAAATACAAAGGTGATTATCTCCCTTTAAGAGCCTCTGTGCGATTTTCACAAATGGAATCAATTCGGCAAAACTAGCAGTGATAATGTCATTTAACAATGCGCATGCTTTTATTGAAAAATAGGCGTGTTTGACCTGCGTCGGTTTCCGCTACTGTGTGTTTTCTTTCATTTGCAGCATCTCGCTATGATCATGATACTTGTTATCGAAAGCTTTGCGACCTATGTCCTATAATATAAAACATGGTTTGAGTTATTATTGTCATTATACACCATCTATCATGAATCAGTTACAATAACTGATTACTGATTGATGTATATGTGTAAATGTATATGTGTGTGCAGCTGGTTGCATGGCCTATAACAGGGGTGGAGCTTCTCCAGAAAAGTGGGGGGCTGAGCTGGGAAAGTCGCTTATAGTACCATGTAAATCCACAAAAATACAGATTTGTCCCCGGTATTGACCCACTTCATCGTAAAGGTTGAGGGGGGGGGGGGGTAAATGCATCGTAAGTCTTCTAGAGAGCGAAGTTGTCGTGACTCCAATGTAGATTTCTTGACGAAGCCTACAATCTTCGTGTGGACATATAAATTGATAAACCACATTGGTGCACTTCAACTTGTCTTTACTCGTGTTGAGATTGTTCTTCATTACTAAGTTTCGTGTTTTCTTGTTTTGATAGTATATGATGAGTTCAAGTTTTTGGTTTTTGTCTATGCATTTCACCTTCTTTTGTATGATACTACGTGCGACTCGTTCGTCAACTTTATACGCTGAACTCATCAAGTTACGGTAATAGAGTTGAACGTATTGTTTGACCCTGCATGACATGACACTGCATGACACTGATTGACATACTTCTTTAGCTGCGCTTCAATCTCCGTATCTACTGCCTTATTTGAATAGCCGTTGTTCACTAAGACCCCCTTTACTCTACAAAATTCAGAGTGTACAAGTTCATATGTAGAGCATATCTATTATATTGCAGAGCATATCTATTAGCATATCTAGCATATCTATTATATTGCAGAGCATGTAGAGCATATCTACTATATTGCTCTTCTCACAAAGGCTCTTATCACGCTCACTTTATATTTTTCAGGGCATTCGTTTTTTGCGTGCATTACGTTCCCTGTGTTTGTGGGCTTACGGAAAACACTAGTGGTGAATTTACCATGTCTACTATCCGCTAGGACGTCTAAAAATGACAACGTTTGTCAATGCTTTTTTCAAAAGTTAAACGTAAGACAGAGTTGTTCTCCAGACTAGCTATCAAGCTTTGTAAATGTTCATTGCTCCGCACTTCTACAAAAAAAAATGTAATCTGCATACCTGCAGTAGGACGAAGGCGCAAGATTGGTATCATTTAAAGCTTTGTTCTCAACAAAACACATGTAGAAGTTAGCGAAGAGTGGCCCCAGAGACAAACTTATTGCCACACCTTTTTGCAAGTACAGTTTTCCATCTGGACCGCGAAATATAGATTCGGTGGTGCTGGCACATAATAGTTTCTCTAAGAGCGCTTTAGATAGCTTTAACGGAGGCAGTTTGTTGCTATGTTTATCGTATACTTTATCAAGAATGATCTTGATGGTATCCTTGACTGGAACGTTAGTGAAAAAGCTTCCCACGTCGATAGACGCTATGTCGCCCTGTGGCCTCTTAGCCCGCTAGATATCTACAAATTCTTCTATTGATTCTATAGAGTGCTGTGCTGGTATGTACGGTTTTATGAGTGTGTTAAGTCGCTTTGCTAAGTTGTAAGTTGGAGTTTGAATCTGCGATATGATTGGCCTTAACGGTTTGCCCGGCTTCTGTGTTTTTACATTGCCATATGCATAACCAGGAGAATACTCACCCGTTATTTTGACAAAATGTACACCGCCATTCACCGCATTAGAACTGACAATAACTCGATTCACTTTAGCCTTGAGTGCATCAGTAGGGTCTTTTTTGATAGGTTCAAATTTGCTTTCGTCTCCCAGTATGTCCTGCATTTCAGTATGTTAAGTCCAAGGTTTAGGAATTGGTGCTGCGCTTCGGTGAGATGCACAGAAGACAGATTGACGTAGCCGTGCAAAAGTCTCCAAGAAACTTTCACTCATATATGGCGGCGATCTCAAACGTTGTGAGAGCAAGCAAGGCTACGTCAATCTGTCTTCTGTGCATCTCACCGAAGCGCAGCATCAATTCTTAAACCTTGGACTTAACTGCCATACTCAATCGCCCCCCCCCCAATTTGACTAAGAAGAAGGCGGAGTTAGAACTTCTCTACCAAGATGTTCTCAGACTTGAAAAAGATAAGAAAGTTGAAGTTAGTCCGAATTTGCGTAATGAGCTCATAGGTGAAGGCGCTAAACTACGGGGAAATTCGCAGTGAGCTAATTGACGAAAGAGCTAAGAGAGGCAGCAAAACAGCTCAGAGAAGATGAAATAATTGTCATCCGGAAGGCCGATAAGTCTTCTGTTTTCGTCATCCTCGATCGCGATGAGTATTTACAGACAATTCAGAACATACTGGGAGACGAAAGCAAGTTTGCACCTATCAAAGAAGACCCTACTAATGCACTCAAGGCTAAAGTGAATCGTGCTATTGTCAGTGCTAATGCGGTGGATGGCGGTGTACATTTTGTCAAAATAACTGGTGAGTATTCTCCTGGTTATGCATATGGCAATGTAAAAACACAAGCTGGGCAAACCGTTAAGGCCAATCATATCGCATAGTCACACTCCAACTTTTAACAACTTAGCAAAGCGACCTAACACGTACGGTGGCGCTCGGCGCGCCGCGGCACCACGGCGCGTTCTCTCACGGTGTAATGTGATACCCGCCCGCCCTGGGTCTGCCGCCCTCACATCATCACCCCATATTTATCTTTCAACACCTAACGGCTACCAGAATTCGGCGGGACGGGAGGGCGGTTGGGCACGGGTTTTGTTAGTCCTCGAGTAACCGATGTCATTGTACAGCTTCAAACCAACCCAAGAGACGTTTTATTAGTGGATCGCCGGCTTAAACGCAAACATTTTGAGCATACATGTGACGACGGTGGTCGTTGGAGCCGATTCAGTGGCTGTTAGTTGTATTCTACTGGTCCATATTGCACTGGGCTACAAGTGGAATGATTCAAAACTGTACCAGTCTCTATCGAGCAAGGTGCATTGTGTATTTGAGTATGGGTACGTAAGCCAGTTTTTCTGGGAAATACTCACTGTCTCATTTTGAGCTCTCATTTTGAGCTCTCATTTTGAGCATCCATGTGACGACGGTGGTCGTTGGAGCAGATTCAGTGGCTGTTAGTTGTATTCTACTGGTCTATATTGCACTGGCTACAAGTGGATGATTCAAAACTGTACCAGTCTATCGAGCAGGATGCATTGTGTATTTGAGTATAGGTACGTAAGCCGGTTTTTCTGGGAATTACGCACTGTCTCATTAAAGAGCGCAAAAACGATTGGTGTGAGTGTGCCATTGTTAGACTATGTTGATGCATTTCTGTTCAAACAGCTTACTGATCGGTCATGATAACCTGTTGTTAGATTTTCTGTCTTAGTCTTTGTAACAAATTGTCATGCACCTGTTCGGGCATCAATTAACCACATTTTCCAATGTTTTTTTACTTCGGGTCACTTCAGGTCATGTCACCAGGTCGCATTAAGTGACCCCATCTACCCCAAAAATATAATTCGTGCCCAGGCAACAGTGTTTGTCCCGAGCAGTTTTAAACTCACATAATTGAATTAGGCTTAAGTACCTACAAATCGCATATCTTGGATTTGTGTATATCTGTGACGTAAGGTCAGGTCGGTTCCGTGACCTCCCCATTATATGTCAATATGAAAATATGCAAATCCCTCCCATTCAGAGAATACGCATTACATCAGGCTAATTATTTCAGGATCATGTTTGCATAGCTCATTCTTGATGACCCTATGCAACTGTTGCTCAGTGACCCCTATAAGGTCATCTTAGGTCAACTGAGGTCAAAACAAAACAAAGTGCTCCTTCACATTGGAAAAGAACGTTGAAGAATCGCCTGCCCGGTTCCCGATCCAATAAATAAGGGCGTTTTAATGGTTTGTAGGTACATACATATACTTACCGTATCTAAGCGAGGTCCAAAATCCGTACTGCAGCTGGCAAAACAGCTAAACACCCTGATAATATGTACCATATGCTCCATATGTACCGAAAATCTACTCACTAAAATCGTAATACCCAGATAAATGCAGACCCAGCTAAAACACGAAGGAAATATACGGGCTCCTACGGTTCCCATGGCCCAGCAGAAGCGAACATTTTTCCCGTCAGCAAGCAAGGCTACCGCCAGCGCGCACAGCCCGGCGCTGCCGGGCGAGCGGCTGAGACCCCGCGGGCGGCGGAGCGCCGCCGCGCCCGTCCAGTCAGTGCCGCCGCCGCGGCGGCGCCACTGACGCTGCCGGGTTCCACTGTACACCACTCCCCTGTGTCGAAGTAACGTTACTCAACTCGCGTTTCGTCGCACCACCGGCTATGGTGAGACATCTACCGGGCGATATTTGAACCAATAGTTCCCGGAAGGTAGATTTCCTCGGTGTTCTATTTTTGAAGGTCGCAAGCTTTGGCTGCCACTAATTTGTATGTGGCTGGATACCACGAGCTTGGCTGCTGCTAGCTTGGTTCATGACGATGTTCCCTACCCGGGCGAAATTTGGATGTCGCAAGCGTTGGATGGTGCTGTTTTGTATGGTACAAGCATTGAATGCTACAACTTTGAACGCTTCCATATACACCCGCGTGGACGCCGGTCCCTCCGAGCGGTGCGTGGTCGCCGGTCCCTCCGAGCGGTGCGAGGTCGCCGGTCCCTCCGAGCGGTGCGTGGTCGCCGGTCCCTCCGAGCGGTGCGTGGACGCCGGTCTCTCCGAGCGGTGCGTGGTTGCTGACCCCTCCGAGCGGTGCGTGGTCGCCGGTCCCTCCGAGCGGTGCGTGGTTGCCGGTCCCTCCGAGCGGTGCGTGGACGCCGGTCCCTCCGAGCGGTGCGTGGTCGCCGGTCCCTCCGAGCGGTGCGTGGTTGCCGGTCCCTCCGAGCGGTGCGTGGTCGCCGGTCCCTCCGAGCGGTGCGTGGTCGCCGGTCCCTCCGAGCGGTGCGTGGTCGCCGGTCCCTCCGAGCGGTGCGTGGTCGCCGGTCCCTCCGAGCGGTGCGTGGTTGCCGGTCCCTCCGAGCGGTGCGTGGTCGCCGGTCCCTCCGAGCGGTGCGTGGTCGCCGGTCCCTCCGAGCGGTGCGTGGTCGCCGGTCCCTCCGAGCGGTGCGTGGACGCCGGTCCCTCCGAGCGGTGCGTGGTCGCCGGTCCCTCCGAGCGGTGCGTGGTTGCCGGTCCCTCCGAGCGGTGCGTGGTCGCCGGTCCCTCCGAGCGGTGCGTGGTTGCCAGTCCCTCCGAGCGGTGCGTGGACGCCGGTCCCTCCGAGCGGTGCGTGGTCGCCGGTCCCTCCGAGCGGTGCGTGGACGCCGGTCCCTCCGAGCGGTGCGTGGTCGCCGGTCCCTCCGAGCGGTGCGTGGTCGCCGGTCCCTCCGAGCGGTGCGTGGTTGCCAGTCCCTCCGAGCGGTGCGTGGACGCCGGTCCCTCCGAGGGGTGCGTGGTCGCCGGTCCCTCCGAGCGGTGCGTGGACGCCGGTCCCTCCGAGCGGTGCGTGGTCGCCGGTCCCTCCGAGCGGTGCGTGGTCGCCGGTCCCTCCGAGCGGTGCGTGGTCGCCGGTCCCTCCGAGCGGTGCGTGGTCGCCGGTCCCTCCGAGCGGTGCGTGGTCGTCGGTCCTCGGTACGTATGTGCACTTAAGTAGATGGTGACCATGGCAGAGAAACTTATCCCCATCCATACGCTTTTCTTCCATTGTTGCATAAAGCGGTATCATGTTAAATCATGGCGGTAAATAAACGTAAGTGCGGACTTACAAATATTGCCAGTGGTCACCGCTGAGTGGTCACCGTTTGCTGTGGTTAATTTTCTGATAATGGGCCGGTGTGAAAAGGACGGGCACCACTAGCGGGGAATACATAAATTGTGCATACTATGTTCGTGTTTATTGGATATTAACCCGCACACTGCAGGGGGTTTGCACCGAACACAAACTGCAGGGGGTTTGCACCGAACACAAACTGCAGGGGGGGGGGGTGATTTCCGCCCCCCCCCCCCGTAAGATCTCGAAAACTACGCTACGTAGCGACAAGCAGAAAACGGTATTTGATAGCTTGATACAAGTTCTATCGAGATTATTTCAGTATTTTTTTAGGTCAGGTCAAAATTGAGGTCACCAGAGGTCATCAAAGGTCAAATTTTCCAGTTGTTCCTGTTTTAGGACTTTGCTCCAGAAATTTCCATATATCTCGGAAACTATGCTAGTTAGAAACACACTGAAAAAATCAAACGCCAGCCAGTGAAATTTTCAATCGACGACGTCTCCTCAAATTTGATCTCAGGTCAATATTTGAGGCTCCAAAGGTCCAAAAAAGGGGGAAAATGTTTTGTTTTGCCAAATATGTCTTTCGCTATTAACTTTTTACTTAATAACGAAAACGGAAAACTGTTTACGCCATTGTGTTTATCTCGTCAAGGCACTTCGAATGATATACATGTTGACCTTGTTAAGTCAACTTACAAATTTGACCTCAGGTCAAAGTCAAGTGTTGACCCAAGTAGGGCATGTTGCATGTGGGAAGACGTGTATCGACGCGACAAACACATTGCTGTCTGTTTTACTTCTCAATCTTCATTATGTCGGGAGTTATTGAGAACAAAGTGATGGTGACCTCACGTGACCGCAAATGACCCCCATAGGTGATTGAACGAAACTTACACTTGGATCACCAATAATATCCTATAATAACATGATCCAGAAGTAAATTGACTAATATCATGCATATCCTTGAAATAGGAAACATTTGTATATGTCCCCATTGACTTATGGGGAGGTTACGAAATTGACCTGACCTTAGGTCACCGATATCAAAATTCCGAGATACTCGAATTGTAAGTACTTATGCCTTCGTGACATCCTGTTAGTTTCAAACTGTTCGGTGAGAAACTCTGGCTTTGGCACAACTGCAAACATTTTGGGAGGTGGGGTCACTTGACCTGGTCTGGTGACCTGACCTGAGATGACCCGAGGTTATTTTTTTCAAAGTGTGCGCAATTGATGTCTTAACAGGTGTGCCAAAACCCGGCGGTGCTGAGCGCCGCCGTTTTTTTCGCTATCTGTGAAAAACCTGAGGGGGGGCGGAAATCAAACCCCTGCAGTGCGCGGGTTAACCCTCGCCAGTGCAGGGTCCGATACCTGCGTGACCGTATATATATCCTGCAGACCTGACCTCTCCAGGTCTGCAGGGTATAGGGGGGGGGGTGAACCTCTCCAGGTCTGCAGGGGTGCGGGCGTAGCCGCAGTGGCGTGCGCAGAAATTCACAAATGACCAGGTCATTGCCTTGAGGGGCGCCACCCGATCGACAGGGGCGCCACCAATATTGGCGAAAATTTTGCAGGGGGGGGGGGGCACCTACGGACGGATGGGGGGGGGGGCGCCGTCACTGGCCGGAGGGGCGCCGTCACTGGCTGGAGGGGGTACCGTCACTAGCCGGAGGGGCGCCATCACTGGCCGGAGGGGCGTCGTCACTGGTCGGAGGGGCGCTGTCACGGGCCGGAGAGGCGCCGTCTATGGCCGGGGCACCGTCACTGGCCGCAAGAGCGCCGTCACTGGCCGGGGGAGCGTCCTCACTGGCCGGAGTGGCGCCGTCACTGATCGAAGGGGCGCCAGCTTTGCATGGGCGGCTCGGGTCCAAAGGACCAGGTCATGACCTGAATGACCGTATACTCGGTACGCCACTGAACGTCGGGAGGTGGAGCATGGTCCGATGCCCCCTTGATCCGCCAGTGTTGCACAATATGGTGCTATAGTGTTTTGCGAATGTTCAATGTTGTAGTTATTTTTAGGTTAGTTCTGGTTTGCATGTTAGGTCAGGAAAAGTGCTGATCGGGAGTGTAACAATTAGTTATAGCGTTGGAAAACTGCAAGAATGCCATTCTGTCCGACGTGCAATTGACATTTTGTAATTGCATTGCATAATACTCTTACGCGCAAAAAGACTATCGAATTGAAATTGTTAGTTCTTTCTGAAATTAAATGAGAAAAAAAATACCACCATAAAACAACTGAATCAATTATATTCATGCATCAATGGGATTATTTGAGATAAGTGGCCGGATGAAGTAATGAAAAATCATCAAAGATAAAATATCAATATTTCCCATTGGTTTCCAATGGCGGCGAAAACGCGATGGACCCAGAATTTCTGGAAGTGCCTTCGCGATCAACGCACGTGCGCCACAGCAAGCCCTAAGAAGAAAATAGCTCTCGTCGGCTGGAATCACATGGTCACGTGACTGAGCTCGGACGCCCCACCTTATTACGAGGGAGCGCGAAGCGCTCGCTCGTCCTTCCGTGGTATATTCGAAACATCTGAATATGAGCGGCCCGGGCCGGGCCGACCCTTGGCGACGCTTTTGAGAAGCTCATAGCTCTGCAACCACACATCCGATTGACAAGCTGACTTCTTTGCTGAGCAGCCCCATCCAACCTACCCTGTTTGAGACCAGTGTCGACTCATGTGGGTGCCTACCACTGCGCGTGGCGCGTGCCGTGTGAGGGGTGTTAAAAGGTGTTTTCTTGCAAAAACTCTGCAACGGCTGAGCCGATTGTGTGCAAATTTGGTGTGTGGTTAGGGACCCGTCCGCCGCCGCCTACCCACAAGTCATGGGTGGGGTGCCTCTGCACGTGCGCAAGTGCGCACTTTTTGTATCTCAGAAACTGCTTGCCCTATCGAGTTGAAATTCACCGTCCGAATTCGCCGAGACCTGACCTTGAAAAGTCTATCTGTGTTATAAGGTATTGGTCACAAATCTCCTACGGCCCCAAAGTCGAACCATAGCCATTCTTGCTGTTTTATTCATGTTTGATTATGGTTGTTGAAAATATAATTAATTGTATACGCATTTTAATTTTAAAGTGCACTGACGGAATGGTGATGTTGAGTTTGCAATATTCAAAAGCAAATCATAGTCTGCAAAGCAGTGATTTTAAATAGTGATGAGGCGACTCCAATTTTACGAATGTGTGCCAATCATGAGTGGTGCAAATTTATTTTTTGATAAAATGCAGGAGTTTCGGGAACCAAATTTTGCAGGTGAAATCGAATACACTTAATCTACCGATACACACCAAAACTCCATATTGGCCTGCGAGGTGGCAATATCTCTTTAACGCGAAATTAACTTTGTTTATGGACGTGAAAAAACACAAGTCGACCTGATTCAACGCAAAAGTGAAGCGATAAATTGCACAATCGCGCAGTTGAGCCCCGCGGTAAGACATTACTGCCCATATCTCGCCGTCGCGCGGAGCTCGTGGCCAATCACCTCAGGACGACTGAAATCAAATCAATGCACCCTGCTGTGCGATCGGCTGTTGGGCGAGAGAAGCGCCCTGATGTCAGTTACAGCTCGGCGGATCCGTGAGGTGGGACGAGGCTCCAGCTGACGGGCGATTGACTCAGCTTCGGGTAGAGAAAGGCCGACCGTGAGGCGTGAGTCACCCGATGTGAGGTCTGGTTGGTGAGTGAATATGGTGATGACGGTGGCGATGGAGGCGGGGGCAAACGTGACCGGCGACATGAAGAACATGTGGCGACCTCGGATAACCACTGCCGCCTGCCGCGCATCGGCTCCTGTGCGTTCGAGCTCTCGCCTCTGACGCTGTCCGAGCTGCGGGCAGTCGTGCTCGGCATCAACGGTATGACTGCCTGCGGCAACGACGGCAATGCCACTGCGATTCGTATGGATTTGAGCGCGATTGACACAATGTTTCTCAGTCCGCCTGCCCCATAGGACAGGGGTTAATTTCACCACGTCTTCTGTGATGTTCCGTCCTCATGGGAGCGTTCTCTCGTTTTCACCAATCGCAAAATTGGCGGTCGCTCGAATCCATTATATTACCTGCTTATCTCCATAGTGACTGAGCTTAGCGAGCTTATCGAGCGGACCGTTTACTAACAAGTAACAACTCTACAATGACCCATCCAGGAATCCTTCCCTGGCCACAGGAATCCTTCCCTGGCCATCCCACGCTCGACGGGGGCGGCAATAGAAATTAGCCCCCCCCCCCCCCTCCCAATCCGCTGAAACTGGCGATGAAAAATGGGTACTGACTGCGAAAAATAACTTTTTGCGAACACAAAATCGAAACAAAATCCTCGTTCGTGTTTCCTCCATTTTTTTAACATTTTGGTAACAGGAAGGCAAGTGGCGCGTGCATATTTGGAAATGTCTAATACAAAATCCAGACCCATCATACCCATAAGTAGCCATAAGTCAGCCAAAACTAAAGATATTGCTTTGACATTCGGCTTGGGTATTGTCTATACTTCGTTCTCCAATATATATTCCGGTTTTTCAATATGTTTGGCTTTTTTTTTTCTTCACTAATTTTTTAATTCATAAAATCATATACAATATCAAATCAAATGAAAAAAACCGGAATATATATATTGGAGAACCAAGTATGGACGATGCCCAAACCAATTGTCAAAGCAATATCTTGAGTGTTGACTGACTTATGGCTCCCTAAGCAGTGGCGTACGCAGAAATCCACAAAGGACCAGGTCATTGCCTTGAGGGGCGCCACCCGATCGACAGGGGCGCCACCAATATTGTCGAAATTTTGCAGGGGGGAGGTCGCCTCTCCTTCCGCACCGTGCGGAAGGAAAGCCATTTGCCGGAGGGGCTTTCCTTCCGCACGGTGCGCGGTCACTCGCCGAAGAGGGGCAGTCACTAGTCGGAGGTACGCCGTCACTCGCCGGAGGGGCGCTGTCACAAGCCGGAGAGGAGCCGTCACTCGCCAGAGGTGCGCCGTCACTGGTCGGAGGGGCGCCTTCGCTGGCCGGAGGGGACGCCGTCACTGGCCGGAGGGGCGCTGTCACGGGCCGGAGAGGCGCCGTCTATGGCAGAGGACGCCCTCACTGGTCGGGGCGTCGTCACTGGCCGCAAGAGTGCCGTCACTGGCCGGGGGAGCATCCTCACTGGCCGGAGTGGCGCCGTCACTGGCCAAAGGGGCGTCGTGACTGATCGGAGTGGCGCCAGCTTTGCATGGGCGCCTCGGGACCAAAGGACCAGGTCAAGACCTGCAAGAACTGATACTCGGTACGCCACTGTCCCTAAGTATGATGGGTATTGACTTTGTATTCGACATTTCCAAATGTACGTGGCGCGTCTGGCGCTATTTTCGATCTGGAGTGATTCCTACAACCAACGTAAGTTAAAAAACGTCGCGTTTTTGGCGCCGAAGTTTATAGCACTGAATAGCGTGCGTGGAACCCATTTCGACAGTATTTGATGAATTGTGACTGGGACTTGGGTACCGTTGTTTTCCTTTTCCCTGTAAACATGTATATAAATAATATGCACACTTTGTGAATGTGTAGGTAAAGTTAACCCGCGACTTTCTGGAGGGGGGGGGGGCTATTTTTTGTCTCCCTCCCGTTATTTTGTAATAACTCCTAAAAAAAAACCGGTATCGTCACCAAACTTTCAGTACCTTCTCTCACATCAATTCTACACATGTTAGCAAAAGTAAAAATATTTAGCTATGATAGGTCAACCGGAAATGACGTCAGAGTGACGTCATGTTCTTCGGTTTTTGTTGCAAAATAATGGTTTGTTGAAAATGCTGTCAATGGTACGATGTTTGTGATAAACTCAATTGTCTTAAATCAAATTTTTGACAATAGACCGGGCTATCAAACTGATATCTCGGATTTTTTAGATTTTTTTAATTCAAAATTTTGAGAAATCCAAATACAATTTGTTTTGTTTTTACAAAATTTTCAAGCAAAACACAGAATTATCAAAAAACCGGAATATATGTGATCGGGACGTGTGCGGTAAATTTGTTTACCAAATTTTAAGTTGATATCTTCAAAAATGACTGAGTTATGACCTTTAAATGAAAAAAAAAAATCCACCTCTCACAGCATTACTATGCACAAAAAACGCATTTCTATTTTTGCTTTTTACTTCTATTTATATGGAACAAACAAGGTTCTAAGGTCATTTTTGCGTTCTAGACGAAAAAAAACCATAAACATGTGTTACAACGCCTAATGACCGTAATCTGCAGTTTGACCTCGTGACCTCGGATGACCTTCACCTGACCCAAGGTCATAAACAGCTTAGAAAGGTACTTAGAAGTGTCAGACACACGAATCATATCGATTTATCGACAGATTATGTGTTTAATATCGCAATTTTCGCGACAATTCCATCCATCGAGACCTTTTGACACGGTCAAACATTTTGTACTTGACCTGACCTGTGACGTTATCGGTGACCCCTAGGTCAATAATATTATGTTTCCCTCGATAAATTTCCCAGGGCTATTGATCTCCGTTTGAATGTTTACATTCGGTCCAGCAGTTCCGGAGATCTGAGGGGGGAGATCCGGAGAAAAATAGACCCCCCCCCCCCCCCCCCCCCCCAGTAAGCCGAGTTATGAAATATACCCTAGTAACTCGCGGGTTAATATTTTGCATTGTCAAGGTCAGTTTAAATTAATATAGCTTGGGATGGCTACTTTGGCCTCAGATCATATCTAGACTCAAGAAATTTCAGGTACCAATTTTAAATCTGACACCCATTTTGCACCATGCTTAGGTACCTATCCCGGTGCATTGTATGGGTGCTATGAGTAGAGGTCTCACAATTTTTAGCATTTCCAACTAGTCAAGATCAGACTCAGCATGAACTCAGCTAAAAATACAAAAATGAAAGCGACAGAAGAGGTAAAATTGGGTTTGTCTGTTTTGTTTACCACTGGCGGATCCAGGGGTGGGGGCATTAGGGGCAAATGCCGCCCACAGGAACATGGCGGTTATTTAATACAAGGATGTTCCCCGCCCCGTGTGCATTGTCTGTAAGAAGTGATAATTAGGAAGAAGAAAAAAATCCCCTCCGGTCAATGATTTTCGCTTTGAGGACCCGACCCCCCCCCCCCCCCCCCCCCCTCGCTCAACGACTTTTCGCGCTGACGACCCGACTCCCCCCCCCCCCCCCCCACCTCCCGGTCAACAAATTTTCGCTGATGAGGCGGAGAGAAATTTTAGCTCCCCCCCATTTTCGAACCGCCAGTGTCCCTGCCTCCCGCTCGGCCCAGTTTCCGCTCTCGTCCCTCGGCAGTTATCGGCCTGAAGGCCATTTCCGATGTGATCGCTTATGTAAATGACTGGGGAGAGCTGTTCCTAATGCTTTTGAACTGCCGGATCTGAACAAATACGTCAATAAGATAGACCATTCCAAACTTCTGACTAAATTACGATCCCACAGAATTGCTACTTCCGAACTTTCGGCTTCCTTTTGAAAATACATCTTTTTAATACAATTTGTGACACGTAAAAAATATCCCCATTCTACAACGATATCGGCGTTTTTAAGGCTCTCAGCCCGATCCTATACGGCATAATTGCCAACGAACTTATCCTGCATGCTAAAAGCTTAGTTGCTCAGTTCGCTAACGAAATTCAACTATTCGCTGGTGGTAAATTTGGAGTAAAAAGCACCAATGATAATACAACAAATCGGGCTTCTCTTGATATCTGATTTCGAGCGAGCGCGTTCAAAGTCAAGTCGGCACGGCTCGGCTGATGTATTTGGGAGATCTCGAAACCCACGTCACTTCCCCTGCTTCATGATGGAACTTGGTGATCACGGTGTTCTTCCAGCCCAGTATTTCCAGTCCAATATTCTTGGGCATTACCATTGATTGTCATGGTATCCTCATTGGCATATCACATCTCTGAAGAACTGCATGCCCTCTTCCAGCATTTCCGGCCTAGTCAACGTCGCAGGTTCCTAGCAAAGCCGATTTCAGTGTATAATTTTAGGCCTAATGTTACACAGAAGAGCCCACTTTGCCTCCGAACGAGTATTTACCATGAAGCGGAAATCGTCTTAAGCCACACAGAATTGATCGTATATCGGAGTTCCAGGAGGAACTCCTCTAGTCCAGTGCTTGCTGAAGGCCTGTTGCGGTATCGCACACCGTGCCTGGTACTGCAAGTATGCCGTCTGAGAGAGCGTGAGGCCTTGGCTAGCCATGCGTTGCCGTATCAGAGAAATGTTACCACCGGACCAGACAAGACAACAATCTGAAGTTATGTACCGGCAGCTCCTGCGGAGATAGGTAGAACTTGAGTGATGTCGTCGCCTTGCATCGGGACAGTATAGCGCACTACATCCCGGCTTCCTCTGATTCGCTCTTCCAGCCAATTATGCAACGACCAATGGCAGTAATGCGGTGGCCATGACGTAACTGCAGGGCATTCCAGGACAGATCGACCAAATCAATCTAGAAATAACACCCTACGTCTCAGATTTCGATAAAACTACGTCTTGGGGTTTACCTGGGCAATAGATTCACGCTGTGAAATTTCCAGCCCCGTCCGTTGAAAGGTTTTCGAGTTACAGCCTGGGGCAACTTTGCAATGTCGTGCAAAACTCTAATTTTCAGCGGGCAATATCTCCCATCTAAATCATGCGAGTCATATAAACTCATATATCATATATGTCATCATCTATGTCATATATCATATATGACATATAAAGTCATATAAACTAGCATAATAATCGTCAGAAACCATAAATTAATATAGTATACTCATTCGTCAAAAAATACATTTCAAATGTGAAATTTTTCCATGCCAGAATCGACTTCGGTATATAGGCCTTTATGTTGTATATAGGCCTTGGAGATATGTTGATGGTAAACAATTGGAGATATGTTGTTTTCTCTAAATATTTCATTTGTAGTTTTGTATTTTGAAGATAATAGACGTCAATGGTACGTCAATGGTAATAACTTTGCACGTAACTAAGAGAGCTCAATTGAACAACATTATATCCTTATCTCCTCGACCTGCTTTCAATGATATATAACATGAGACCTGTAGTCGCTCTGTGACCTCAAGGTCACCTGATGCAGTCCACGTCAGATCGACCAAGTCATAACGCACTACTTCTCATATTTAAATTAAACTATGTCGGGGGTTATCTGGGCCGTAGATTCACGTTGTGAAATTTTCAGCCCCATCCGTTGAATGGTTTTCGAGTTATAGCCTAAGGTATTTGTTTTTGTATTTGACAATTAAAACACTCGCCAATGTTACAAAGGCTATTCAGAGTGTCGTTACATGATGAGTAAGAGAAGACATGTTAAATATGACACTCAGCACACTGTACACAGTAAGATCAGATAAATTAAAAGCCGAAACAAATCCCCACACTCACAAACACACACACACACACACACACACACACACACACACACACACACACACACACACACACACACACACACACACACACACACACACACACACACACACACACACACACACACACACACACACACACACCTATACGTGTGTACGGTGTAAGACGAGCACCTTGTCTGTACCGTGTATCTAGAGGACCACCTGTTGCGGTTGCCTGAGGCCCGCCAAAATGCAGGCGCTTAAAATGTGTGACGAATAGAGGTACCCTGACGTTTGAAATTTGTCAGAATCGTTTTAGGAAAGAAATGCCATGAGGTCGGAATGTCGAGGACCTCACCGGAATCCGAGGACCGGCTGTGTGAAATACGTGTACATTTCGTGAATTATGAGGACCGACAATCAGCTGATTATTCGCCCACTGAAAGTAGATCCCCGTCACAGCAAACTGCCTATCCGACGGATGGGCAACTCGGCCCAGATCTCAGGAAGTATTGTTCGGAAAAATTTGGTTATGGGGTCAAACGGCTTGTCACAATTTTCTCTATTCTATGAACATATGCAAATGTCATATCCCGCGCCGTGCCGGGGGGGGGGGGGGGGGGGGGGGCGTTTAGACGCCCCCCCCCCTCCGTTTTTTGCCAATAGCTAAAACACCGTTGAAGCCAGGTAGCTAAAATTTTCAGTACCTGTCCGCTGAACATTTTTACAACTTTTGTGAAACCAAAAGTTTCAGGTCTTATCAGGTCAGGTCACCAGGTCAGGTCACGTGACCCAACCTCAGAAAAGTTTGTGGTCGTGCCACGTCTACAGTTTCCGGGTGATCACTTTTAAACTTTTAGAGTTTGATAAGGATATCATTACCTACAATTTCCATATCTCGGATTTTTTTATTCGGTGACCTAAGGTCTGATCGATCACGTGACCTTCCCCATTATAAGTCAATGGGGAAATATTGAAATGCTTTGCTTTCCATGTAAACGCATCCAATCAACGTTTTTTCTTCAGGATCATGTGGTAATAGACCATTCTTCATTACCCAGATACTATTTTGGTTTATTTGACCCCCACAAGGTCATCAGAGGTCACATGAGGTCACATACACTTTTTTGCCAATAACTTTTGATCGAAGAGAGATAGAAACTTGAAGAAGGCACGAATGTGATTTTCTCGTCAAGCCGCATCAACCTATATGCAACATGACCCACCGTGACCGACTTGGTCACCATGTGACCTTCACCTGAGGTCAATTTTTTTTAATTGACTTTCCAAGGTCAAGATGTATATTTTTCGATGCGCCTTGCCGATGGAAACACTATGGAACCACAATCAATGCTCTATCTTGAATAGCAAAAAAGTTATTCGCGAAAAACTTTTCCCAAGATAACAGCCATTTTGACCTTTGATGACCTCTGGAGCCTCAACTATTGACCTGAATTCAAATCTGACGGTAAAACGTTACTGGAGCGTGTCAAGAGCTATCTATTGCTTTTTTTCGGTTTCGTCCTAGCTATCATAGTTCCCGAGATATCGTGGGATTTCAGGATAAAGTTACCTAAAACGGGAAAATTTGACCTATGATGACCTCTGGTGACCTCAATAATAACCTGAGCGAAAAAATGACTGAAGTAGTTTCTAAATCATTTTTGACGAGCTTTCCAACGCTGTTTTTAGTTTTGCGCTACATTGCCTAGGAGCAGAGTTAGAAGGGGGGGGCGTCGAAACGCCCCCCGGCACGGCGAAGGTGGCGCCGAGCACCGGCACGGCGCGGGATATCTTGGACGTACCCAGGGCCCCTGTCACGCGCGTGGCCAGGCAGTGTGAAGTTACAGATATAGATATTGATTGAGGTCATCCACGTGCAGGCGCGTAGCCAAGGGTGCCCCCCCCCCCCCTGGAGGCCAGGAGGGCCCTTTTCGGCGCGCGAGGGCCCTTTTCGGCGCACTGCGCGCGCCGAAAAGGGCCGATGAGACCAGGCGAAAGAGGACTTCAGATGTCCTTTAGGGCCATCAGGGCCCTCTCTGAAAGACCAGAGGGCCCTTAGACGTTCAAAAGACCCCTGTGCATGTCAGAGGGGCCTTGGCCAGACCAAAAGGGCCCCTGAGTGGGTCAGAGGGCCCACTGAGCACGTCGAATAGGCCCCCTGAACACGCCGAATGGGCCCCTAACCAGCACAGAGGGGCCCCTGGGCAGGTCGAGAGGCCCCTGAGCATGTCAACAGGGTGACATAGCGGCCAACGCAGTCCCTTGCCAGGTCATAAGGGCCCCTGAGCAGGTTAGAGGGCCCCTGGACAGACCAGAGGGCCCCTGGGAAGTTAAAAGGGTCATTGTGCAGGTCAGAGGGGCCCCTGACCAGACCAAAAGGGCCCCTAGATGGGTCAGCAGGGCCCCTGAACATGCCTAATGGGCCCCTAGTCAGCACGGAGGGGCCCCAGGGCAGGTCGGAGGGCCCTCGGAGCATGTCGCAAGGCAACAAAGCAGCCAGCGCTATCCCTTGCCAGATCGAAAGGACCCCTTAGAAGGCTAGAGGGCCCCTGGAGAGACCAGAGGGCCCCTGGAAAGTTAAAAGGGCCTCTGTGCAGATCGGAGGGCCCCTGACCAGACCGAAAGGACCCCTGTGCGGGTAAGAAGGGCCCTTGAACATGCCGAATTGGCCCCTGGCCAGCACGGAGGAGCCCCAGGGAGGTCGGAGGGGCCCTTGAGCATGTCGGCAGGGCGACAAAGCAGCCAGCGCAGGCCGACCAGAAGAGTCGCTGGGCAGATCGGGGGGGGGGGGTCCTGGGCAAGTCAGAGGGGCCCCTGGCTAGACCGAAAGGGTGCCTGGGCCGGTTGGAAGGCCCCTTGAACATGTCGGATGAGTTCCTAGCCAGACTGGAGGGGCCCCTGGGCAGGTCGGAGGGGCCCCTGAGCAGGGGTGGCGGATTGCGGGGGCAGGGTACCCAAAATGCTTCCCAGTCGAAAATCCTGGGGGGCATAAAGGTAATTTTGCCCCCTCCCCAGATTTTGGCCTGCTCAATTTGGGGGGCAAAATGACCCTTCAACCCCTCCCCAGGATTTTCAACTGGGAGGTGGGAATTTTGGATACCCTGCGCCCGGCAATCCGCCGCCCCTACCCCTGAGCATGTCGGTAGGGCGACAAAGCAGCCAGTGCAGTCCCTGGCCAGGTCGGAAAGACCTCTGAACATGCCGAATGGGCCCCTTGACACACATGAGGGGCTTCTTGGAAGGTCAGAGGAGTCCCTGGTGAGACCGGAAGGGTCAAAGCACGTGGAGATCCCAGATGACGATTAAATACGAAGAGGACTTACTCCACAATACAAATATTAAAAGCGGAGCTTTCGGGTATATTATAACACGCTTCGTCAGGGTGCTACAATATACCCGAAAGCTCCGATTTTAATTTGTCCTGTAGAGTAAGCCCTCTTTGTATTATATATATCACCCACTCCACATCATGCCTTTTCGCTTCGCGGATCCCAGATGAGTCCCTGAACAGGTCGGAAGGGCGTTGAAAAGGTCAGAGGGGGCCCCTACACGATCTGAAGGGACCTTGGGCCTTTCAACAGTAAGAATACAGTTGTACAGTGAATACAACTCAAAATTTTCGTGCCGCTTCGCGGTGCAATTTAACTGCAAATTCAATTATATGCGGGTTAGGAAAAAACTCGGCCCGTTTCTCGGCGCATGTATGTGTTATGTTGCTACTTTCCTATATAATTGGGCAAAATAGTTAACTTTAACACTTTTCTTACCGCACTTTTAAACGCACAATATAGCAATTTTAGAGGTCCGCACCATGCGCAATGCGACGCATTGATGAGAATGCATATCCAGGGCATAAGACTCAAAATGTTCGCGCCGCTCTGCGGCGCAATTTGTTTCAAAGTTCCAAGGCTTGAGCATAAAACAAAATATTCCAAGTTGAGCATAAATAATATTCCAATTTGGCTGATTCCAAATTGGTGTCGCCCGTTCCAAAGTTGCTATGGCAGTTCGCTAACTCCAGCTCCTAAAAGTTGGTATGGCCCATGCCATACCTGTCATACTGCATTTTCCATCCTTGTAACGTGCCTTTTCATCCGTTTTTTTTGGGCGGGGGCCTTTCAGCGCTTGGAAAGGGGCCCTTTCAACGCTCGGTAAGTGGCCCTTTCTAGGCCCGCCCCCCCCCCCCCTGGACGAAATACTGGCTACGTGCCGCCTGTCCACGTGGCAGCGGCTATTAAGGGTCAAGTAGGTAAAGCCAAGTCAAATCAAGTACTTATCATCTGTGTGTGTGTGGGGGGGGGGGAGGGGGGGGGGGGGGGGGCGGATGCCCTTTGAAGTCAATTTTTGTCATGCAATACCGATAGTCGTAATGTTAAAAATTCCCATAAGTGTGGGGGCGACCCCCACTAGGTAGCGACAACCCTGGAGCTTGCACATTGTCTGTTTATGTAGTAATGACGCGCACGGCCGCTGTAAAATGTGGTTGCTTGTACAGAATTGACCTCGGCTAACTTTACCATCGATCTGACCTGACGATATTGATGTTTCTAAGGGGGGGGCGAGTTATAGGTATAACGTAGCGTTCCGCTTGGGAATATCCTGAGTAGCACCTAAATAGGTAATACGAATTCGCTAAATTGCATTTTTTATTGCAAATTGCAAATCTTGGATTTTATATCGGTAACCCCATATCACTTCAACTCTGGGGACTCCCCATTATAAGGCAATGGGCACTTAAATTCGCCTCTATTGCCTCAATTGACTCAATTTCAATTTCAAGTTGCCAAAGGTTTCAAATGCCTCATTTTGACATGTTTGGCATGAAACTGATACTCAAGATGTTCCCATCAGCGATTCTTGCCAATTCAGGTGAAATAATTAGGTACTCCGTGGGCCTTGCAGGGTCACCTGAGATCATCTGTGGTCATCAGCACTAATTTGCCCCTAACCCTCGACAGAATGGAGCCTTCAAATGTCATCATTGGATTTCTGGCGACAATGCCCGTGAGATGATATGCAATATACCCCATTTAGGTTATTTGGTGACCTTGACCTGAGGTCAGTTTTTATTAATAGTTGAAAGAATAATGTCGGACTCAAATGTCAAGATGACATTTGAGTTCAAATGTCAAGATGGTCACCTCTATGGGGTTGCTGTGCATAACTTACGCAAATCTGTTTTTGTATTACGACTTACTTTCTATGGGCCAACCGGGACGGTAACCCGCACTTGTCCCCGGTCCGGGATGGATCGTGGCGACGTCCCGGTTGGCCAGGCGGGCTGCCCCGAAATAATAGGACATTGCAAGCAAGTGCTTTCAACTTACTCCTTGCCAACTAAGCTTCATTATACAAAAAATCACAGGAATTACCTTCCTAATATCTGAATCCAGTATCCCGATAAATCATGTGCTGTGGCGCGGTGGTCAGTAGATAGCTACAACTAGCGTTTCGCGATCAAAGGGATAGGTGCTCTGATTTAAGCGTAAGCTTATGGACCAATCCTTTTGTTTTGATGGCAACGTGCACCAATGTGTCCATCCTGAATTTCACCTATTGTCAAGGCAAATAAATGTATGATGATGATGATGGTGATATTAATAGATCCAAATTTGTTAAATATCATGGAGGATCCTGGTCAGTGGATAGGAATGATTTTGAATGGGAAAAGAGAGAATTTACCCTTTCTTCATGAAAGAGAGAATTTACCCTTTTTACAATTTTAACAAATACCACTTCCCCTCTCATTTTTTTTTAGTATCCACTAGTACTATCTATATTTTAGTACTATCTTAAGAGCTTGCCAAATTATAGGTCAAATTTTGGATACCTAATGCCAACATTCTTGATCGATCAAGTATTGTTTCCAAAGTTTAGTGAAATGTATTTGCTGGATCTTGTTATCTTTTCCAGGTATCTTGGCACAATCTCTTTATCTCTTATCACATATAAAATTAAATTAACACAATTATGTTTAAATATTCAATACTGGCATAAAAACTGTACCAATGTAAAATCATGTTGGATTCTGAAAAATAACATACAATTTGTGGCATACCCAGACCAAAATAGCCACAGCATCATGCATCTGTAGTTCTTGTGGTAAAATATTCAATACTGGCAAAAATACTGTGTCATGTAAAATCATGTTGGATAAAATTATTGCTCTCATATGGTCAGAACCAAAAATAATAATGGTGTTTTCTATCTTATTTGTGGAATATTGAATGATGCTTTGATTCTATTACCTACTTCAAATACGCGAAACATCAATTGTCCAAAACTATTTTGCAGCACCCATGGAATCAGCAAGTGATGTCATCATGGATGAATATGGAAACATTATTATTGCATCCTTATAACAATAGGTACAACAAATATCAGTAGATGATGCAACGTTGCATGGTTCTCAGGGCCTATTTTAAGGGAAAAACCACTGGGGGGGGGGGGCAAAAAGGTACCCCCATTTTTGGGGATATCTTTTTGTGGCAAAAAGGTAGCCCCCATTTTTTCCCTCCGCGAATTTGCGACGGTCACCTTATTTTGGTATTCGAGCTTACGAAATTCACTTTTCGAATTCACAAATAAAAAAATTTTGAGGACATTTTTCCGAAAAAAAAATATTTCTGGGGTTCAAAAACCCCAAAAAATAACAAATTATAGATGGCCATTTGGAGGAGAATGACATTTCTTTTCTTTTGACGTTTTGTATTTGCAATTTGCTTTGAAACTCTATTACAAAAATCAAACATTGATTGTTCTTCCACCAAAAATGGAATAACATGACGTCATTAAAACGTTATTATCTCCCCAAATACTCCATTAATTTCATTGAAATTTGGTGAGAAGACGTATAATTCATGTAGTATAAGGTACTATAGGTTTCACGTTGATATCTATTAGAGTTTTATAGTTATTGAAAAAATCCGGTAGGTGGCAGATTCTGCCCCTCCCCCCCCCCCCCCCCCTCCCCCCAGCGGGGCGAGTGTCACCGGGACTGCTTGAATTGCATCAGGTGCGCTGTTGTGTCTCTCATTGAAAGCAAGGGATACATACAAACTAAAATTAAATCACTTAACCCGGCAGTCACTGGGGTATATTCTGTAACACGACTCACTGGGGGGGGGGCTTTTTTTAGCCCCCCCCCCCCCTGGTATCTTCAGAACCAATGATCGCAGCGGGACGCGCAAGGCGGCATTCGAAAGCGCTCAATGAGAGAAGCCTAACGCAAACTTTAAAATGTCAAATTAAGGTCACATGTCAGGTCACGGTCAAGTCAAACGTCAAAATCGAGGTATTTGAGTTCATGGACAATACTTGCCATCCATGGCCTTCGATTACGCCTATAATCACCCAAAGTGATGTTAAAGGTATGATACATATCCCACATGAGCTAAAGTGAGATTGTTGGAAAAGAGCAAGGTCAAGGTCAGGTCACAAAAGGTTACTACACTCAAAATATCAACGAAAGTCATGCAGCACATGGTTTATGGATGCTTTTACGCGTAGAATTCGATAGTAGAAGTCATTTTACCACCTGACTTCATTTACGTGAAGTTAGTGTCAAGTTCAGGTCAAGTTCAGGTCACTGAAGGTCAAAATTTGAAATTGATAAATCGAAATAAAAAAGGCATGTTTCTATATCAGATTTATCTAAAGAAAACAGTGCTGGAATTTATTTGTCTGTATCCGGTCAATAAAATTCAAAAAACGCAATTTCAAAATCTGACGTCATGATTTACCCATACTTTATATGTCATGAAAGTTTAAAAAAAAATGATATAATTTTGAAATTTGGTGTGGTAGTTGCCCATATGTTGTTATCTGATATATATTCCGTTTTTTCAATATCTTTCAAATATTTGATTTTGTGAGCATTTTTTCAAAAAAAGTTTTTTTTGTGAAAATTTTGGGTCAAAACCCAAATGTTTCGAAATTTCGAGATAGCCTGTTTGTAACCCTTGCAATGTTCTACCTTTTAGCGTTTTTCGATTGCATTTTGCTTCATATGCGGCATTTGTAGGGCCTGGCAAAATTTAGCCGATTTTGGTGTCAAAATCGTGTTTAGTGACGTCACTAAATTCACTATATCTCAAATAAATTCTGACGAAATTTTTTAATTTGTTCTTATAATGTGTAAAAATGATGCCCGGATAGGTACTGAAAGTTTGGCGTCGATATCTGCATCAGTTATTGAGATATGCCTAATATTCCTAAGGGGGGCTAAAAAAAAGCCCCCCCAGTGACTCGCGGGTTAAGAGAAAACTTTCGTTTTCATGAAGTTTTCTCCTAAGATCATTGTTTTTCACGTTCAGTGCCGGGAACGCGCGGGGGGGGGCATACTTGTATTGCATGCCCCCCCCCCCCCCCCCCCCTCCCCTAGATTCCTGTGGGGGGGGGGCATTTTCCCCTGATGTCCGCCTCCTGGATCCGACAGTGGGGGCGGATACCCTCCCCCCTTAGGTTTTTTGGAAATAGCGGAAAACGACGCCATTTCGCGCTGCCATTTTTGGTACAACTGCTTGCCTATCAATTGCCCAAATCCTGTTAATTTGTTTACCTTGGGTCTCCTCAGGTCAAGTTGCTAAGTCAAGTCTAGTGATCTCACCTCCAAAAAATGTAAGGTCGTGCCGCAGCCACATTGTTTGACTGATCATTTAGATACTCACAGATTCAATCAGGTCATACACACCTACAATTCTGCTATTTCGGATGATTTTTATATCAGTGACCTAAAGTGAAGTATATTTTGTGACCTCCCAATTATAAGTCATTGGGGAAACATGAAAATGTATATAAATCCACAGGAAATGGCTAAATTTTCCCAATTTTCACCAGTCCCACATCTTTTGCAATCTACGGTTTTACGGATCTACGTGGCGGATCTACGGTTAGGCAAAATGGGCAATTGCCCCCCCCCACCGCCTGAAATCGGCGCAAGATCGACACATGTCCTGATATAGAAAACAATCTCTAAGCAACTTTTACTTAGGAAAGTTAGCTTTAAATCAGGTATCAGTACATAAGCAAGCCAAATCCGATGCGTTTTCAGAATTGTGCGAGACTTTTTGGAAATGTCCCTCCCCCTCCCAAACCATACGTTTTGGATCCGCCAATGCAAAGATCCATGTAGTATTTTTATCCTGTGACCTCCACGAGGTAAAATATATTCACCCTGAGGTCATTCGTCATTTTTCTTCCATAACTTTGTATCGAACCAGTAAGACGCCGTAGTTGGCAGGGCATAGAGGCCATTTTTTTTGCGGGAAACAGGGGCGCATTTTTTTCCAGGGAATAGGGGCACATTTTTTTCCGGGAAATTGGGGCGCCGTTTCTTCGAACATACCCAGGGGCGGATCTAGGATTTTTCCGAATGGGGTGGGCGACTGACCCAGGGGGCGGCATTTTCGCCGTCAAAGAGGACGCCATGGGCCTAGAGGGGCGTTAAAGGTTAATTAATAAAATACATTTTCCTGCAAAAATTGTCAATTTTCTTACGCTTACTCATTTGCAGTTTTTTCTCTCTAAAAAGTAAAATTATAAATGTATTTATAAACAGATACTGAATGTATTTGTATAGCACTCTCACATGTAGGTATGCCATCCGTCAATAACACGCATTTTCGTCAGCAGCACGTATATTCGAGTGCGATCGTGGATGTGACTAATTATGTCACGGCTAGGTCATTCACCTCTCTCTGGCCTGCTGAAATATACCCCCCTCTCTCTCTCTCTCCTCTCTGACCTGCCGAAATCTACCTTGCCCAATCTCTGCCTGAATCTATACCTGATGGAAGTGGTAGACATTATTGTCTACCACTTCCATCAGATGCCGACGCTTCCATCTTCCACGGACGAAGAGGCGCCTCTCGTCCAAATTCCATCGTAGCTACGTCGTTGCGGTGCTTGTTGAAGTTCTTCTCCGTAGCGCCAGGGACGTAGCCAGGGGGGGGGGGGCACGGTGGCCATGCCCCCCCCCCCCCCCCCCCCCCCCCCTCCCTCTGAGCAAAATAAATGCACACTAGATAAAATGAGATCTCTGACGACCCAACCATACCCCTCCCCCCCCCCCCGTCAACAAGATATGGCTGAGGAGCGATTTTTTTTTACTACCGGGTGCCCCCCCCCCCCCCTCCCTGATAAAAATCCTGTTTACGTGCCTGCGTAGCGCATTTGACAATCGCGCCCGCCTGACTTCTTCTTGCACCAAGAAGAGTTGGCAGGGAGAGATGTTCGAGTTGATGCATGGGGCTGGCGCCGCGACTCGTGCTAACTCGTCCTATTTACCATTGACTGGGATGACCTGTATCGGTGGCAGCGGCCTGAGTAAGATGAAGTCAATGCGCGGGGAGGACCGTGCCGAAAGTTTGTGACACGTAAATCCATGACTTTAAATTCCGCCTGTCAGCAAATATTGCGCGATCGGATATGGTCCATGCAAACAGCTCTGCTTAGCGAAGGGCGCCGACACCTTCAAACGTAAGGTTGGAACAAATACAAATATGCGCTCAGCTTTAGCTGACAGCACGAGGATAGACTGTTCACCTGTTCCAGGAGCTTCTCCGCCTCGGCATTCAACTTTTTTTCAGCGGGAAAGTCATTTAGGGCAGCCCCTGCCCCGTCCGGAGTGATAAATCATTCTACCTCAATTGAAGGAACATTATCACAGAAACTATTGTTCTTCTAGTCTCCCATGAGTGACACTCAGTGGCGTGCGTAGAAATGCACAAAGGGTCGGCTTCAGGGCCATCACTTGGTCTGAGGGGCCCTAGGTCTGAGGAAGCCCTTTGTCAGCCTGAGGAGACCCTTTGTCAGCCTGTGGGCCATTATGTTCCGAATGAGGGGCCTTTGGTTGGCGTGAGGGCCCCACGGACGGGTTGAGGGGATCCTCCAGCGCCCCGAAGGGGAACTTGGTCGGCCTGATGGGTCAAGTCAACCTGAGTGGTCCTCGGTCGGCTTGAGAGGACCTCGATCGGCCTGAAGGAGAACTCGGTCGGATTGAGCGGGCCCCCTGTCAGCCTAAGGGGCCCTCGTGCGGCATGAGGGGCCCTTAGATGATTTATAGGCCTGATAGAACCCTTGCCATGCCTGAGCGGATCCCAGGCTGGTCTGAGAGGGCGATTGTCAAGGCCTGAGAGAGCCTCGCACCTCCAGCGGTCACTGGCCAGAGGGGCGCCGTCACTGGCCTGAAGGCTGCCGCCATTGTCTGTGCCCATTGGCCGAAGGGGTACCGTAACTGGCGTCGTTACTGGACGCAAGAGTGGCGTCACTGGCCGGAGGAGTGCCATCACTGGCCAGATGGGCGCCGTCACTAGCCGAAGGGACGCTGTCACTGGTCAGATGGGCGCCAGAATTAGACGGTGGGGCGCCATCACTGGCCGGAGGGGCGCCGTCATTGGCTGGAGGGGTGCAGTCACTGGCCGCGGAGGGGCGCCGTCATTTTCCGGTGGGGCGCCGTCACTGGCCGGAGAGGGGCCGTCACTGGTCAGAGGGGCGCCGTCACTAGCCAGAGGGGCGCCGTCACTGGCCGGAGGGACACCGTCTTTGACAGGGGATGCCGTCACTGGCCGCAAAAGCACCGTGACTGGCCGGAGGGGCGTCCTCACTGGCCGGAGGGGCGCCGTCACCTGGCCATAGGGCGGCACATGGCTAGGTAGCGGCACATGGCTAAGGGGCGGCACATGACCAGGGGGCGGCAACTGGCATGAGGGCGGCATCTGACCTGAGGGCGGTGCCCCGCCAGAACGCGGTACGTGACCTGATGACGGGACCTGGCCTGAGGGCGGCACCTGCCTTGAGGGCGGCACCTGGCTTGAAGGTGGCACCTGACCAGGGGGCGGCATCTAGCCTGAGGGCATCACATGACCTGAGGGCGGCACATGACCTGAAGGCGGCACCTGGCCAGGGGCGGCACCTAGCCTGAGGGCGGCTCCTGGTCTGAATGCAGCAAATGTCAGATATCCAACCCTGTAAGCATGTCTATTTCCGCGCATTCGGCGCGGAAATTGGTCTGCTTGCAAGGCCCTTCCGCGCCTTCGGTGCGGAGGGGGGGGGGGGGGGGGGGTGCAGGGGGGGGGGGGGGGGCGCCCCCTCTGTATCTACCCGCAGGGGGCGGCCGTCCCCCGCGGCCCCCTGTATCCGCCCCTAGGGGACACACGTCCCCCGCCCCCTGTGGCGGAGCCCCTGCCTAACTACACACCAAATGTGAACACAATCGGTTCAGCAGTTGCCCCCACCCACTCCAAATTGTGTGGCGACATTTCTGATCCAACAACCCCAGATCTCCGGCACTCTGTCGCTAATGAGCAATTGTTCAAAAGATATTGAAATTCAAGATATTCCGGAAATAATTTAAAGATACTTATTTTGGTTGGGAAATTCTAAAACTTAGGAATATCATGACATTTGCATTGGATTTGTATACATTTATCACCAGGTAAGCATATTTTATTTTAATTGAATACCTATCAATCGGAAACTGACATGGAAATAATGAAATCAGGGTGGGCAGCATTTTTTTGACTGGGGGGGGGGGGGGAAACGGCTCACTGGGGCACCCCCCCCGTTACCATGTTAAAATAGGCACTGATGGTTCTAGAGTACAATTATTCAGACACCCCTATCTTCATGTGTAGCACTCATTGTACCAATCATAAAATGTGTTGTGTTGAAAATGTGCTGTGTGTTGACACAATATGCTGCGTGTTGACAAAATATGTTGCATGTTTACCAAATGTACCATAGTGCCGATTTTTATCAATATTGTTAGTCACCGAGGCGTGAGAAAAAAATTGCTTTTTAGAGTTTTCAGCCTCATTCTCTTATTTCTTTTCTCTTACAATTTTACTTCTTTGGTGCTTTGGATGGTAGCAGATCCTTTCAAAATATAAACGCCTATCACTATGCAGCCGTGCGCCGCAGTGGCAAAAATCTGTATCCTTACTTTCCTTCTGATAGGTAACGTGGCAAACCACCGGTAAAAAGGTGGATCAATAATACAACACACCACATTAATTAATGAAACACATGAAAGCCTTACCTCCAGTTGCAGATTCATAATTTTCAACCCAGCCCCGACTCAGCACACGCGTCAACCGCACAAATATGGCACAAACGTGTAGCTTACGAACGGCCAGGCCGTTGTCATCCCAATGCCTATAAGCTGATCTATAATCTGCGCTGATGATGTCACCAGGGGTACTACTTTTTGGATGCCTGTGAGTTCCTTGTCATTAATATGAGACTTCATACTGTCTAAAATGCATTATTGACGTTGCAATAATGTACGTTAGACATGTATGACACTTGCAAAGTAGTGTTTCATATATTTAGCTTGCTATGCCGGATATAAGTATTCCCCCGGTGACGTCATGACAGATACCTGCGCGGCAGGGACGGGTCTACCTTATCTCTATGACCTTGACGAACAGCTATCTCTGTGGCCTTGACGAACAGCAGGACTTCTTCGCAGAAAATATAGTTTCGTAAAGTAAGATTCAAATACCTCAAATTTCATAAGAAAAATGAATTAAATATTTCCGCCGGCTAAAATAATTAGTTATATTAATTAGGAAGTGAGGAAAGCAACGAATTTCCAATAATTCTGAAATAGAAAAACCAGAGAGGTTCATGCGCGGATCATGGTGGTGCCATTCAATATGGCTGCCCCCACAGTCGTCTGAAGTTCACACACGTCAGATTGAAGCGACGTTCACACACATTCACACAATATGTGTGAAAAAGTAAGGTTTTCGTACATGTTGAGGACCATCTCAAAATTAAGTCAGATGACCGAGAAGACGTTAATTATCGGTTCTTGATTAGCTTTAAAGTCGAGGACCGGCTTTCGGTCCTCGACATACACCGGTGGTCCTCGACTTACCGGTGTGTGAAGGGCAAATGTCCTCAACATACACCGTTCACACACTCACACACACTCACAAACACACACACACACACACACACACACACACACACACACACACACACACACACACACACACACACACACACACACACACACACACACACACACACACACACACACACACACACACACACACACACACACACACACACACACACACACACACACACACACACACACACACAGACACACACAGACACACACACACACACACACACACACACTCACACACCCCCACATACACACACACACACACACACACACACACACACACACACACACACACACACACACACACACACACACACACACACACACACACACACACACACACACACACACACACACACACACACACACACACACACACACACACACACACACACACACACACACACACACACACACACACACACACACACACACACACACACACACACACACACACACACACACACACACACACACACACACACACACACACACACACACACACACACACACACACACACACACACACACACACACACACACACACACACACACACACACACACACACACACACACACACACACCACACACACACACACACACACACACACACACACACACACACACACACACACACACACACACACACACACACACACACACACACACACACACACACACACACACACACACACACACACACACACACACACACACACACACACACACACACACACACACACACACACACACACACACACACACACACACACACACACACACACACACACACACACACACACACACACACACACACACACACACACACACACACACACACACACACACACACACACACACACACACACACACACACACACACACACACACACACACACACACACACACACACACACACACACACACACACACACACACACACACACACACACACACACACACACACACACACACACACACACACACACACACACACACACACACACACACACACACACACACACACACACACACACACACACACACACACACACACACACACACACACACACACACACACACACACACACACACACACACACACACACACACACACACACACACACACACACACACACACACACACACACACACACACACACACACACACACACACACACACACACACACACACACACACACACACACACACACACACACACACACACACACACACACACACACACACACACACACACACACACACACACACACACACACACACACACACACACACACACACACACACACACACACACACACACACACACACACACACACACACACACACACACACACACACACACACACACACACACACACACACACACACACACACACACACACACACACACACACACACACACACACACACACACACACACACACACACACACACACACACACACACACACACACACACACACACACACACACACACACACACACACACACACACACACACACACACACACACACACACACACACACACACACACACACACACACACACACACACACACACACACACACACACACACACACACACACACACACACACACACACACACACACACACACACACACACACACACACACACACACACACACACACACACACACACACACACACACACACACACACACACACACACACACACACACACACACACACACACACACACACACACACACACACACACACACACACACACACACACACACACACACACACACACACACACACACACACACACACACACACACACACACACACACACACACACACACACACACACACACACACACACACACACACACACACACACACACACACACACACACACACACACACACACACACACACACACACACACACACACACACACACACACACACACACACACACACACACACACACACACACACACACACACACACACACACACACACACACACACACACACACACACACACACACACACACACACACACACACACACACACACACACACACACACACCTACACACCTACACACACACACACACACACACACACACACACACACACACACACACACACACACACACACACACACACACACACACACACACACACACACACACACACACACACACACACACACACACACACACACACACACACACACACACACACACACACACACACACACACACACACACACACACACACACACACACACACACACACACACACACACACACACACACACACACACACACACACACACACACACACACACACACACACACACACACACACACACACACACACACACACACACACACACACACACACACACACACACACACACACACACACACACACACACACACACACACACACACACACACACACACACACACACACACACACACACACACACACACACACACACACACACACACACACACACACAAAATCACATCCTTCTAATGGGTCGGAAGGGCCCATTAGAAGGATGGAGGGCCCCTGGAGGGACCAGAGGGCTCCTGGAAAGTTCAAAGGGCCCCTGTGCAGATTAAAGGGGCCCCTGACCAGACAGAAAAGACCTCTGGGCGGGTAAGAAGGGCCCCTTAACATGCCGAATTGGCCCCTAGCCAGCACGGAGGGGCCCCAGGGCAGGTCGGAGGGCCCCCTTGAACATGTCGGCGGGGCGAAAGAGCAGCCAGCGCAGTTAGACCAGAAGAGGCGCTGGGTAGATCGGAGGGGTTCCTGGGCAAGTCAGAGGGGCCCCTGGCTAGACCGAAAGGGTCCCTGGGCCGGTCGGAAGGGCCCTTGCACATGCTGGATGAGTTCCTAGCCAGACAGAGGTCCTTCCGACCCTTGACAGGTCGGCAGGACCTCTGGACAGGCCGAATGGCCCCTTGACACACAAGAGGGGCTTCTTGGAAGTTCAGAGGAGTCCCTGGTTGGACCGGAAGGACCAAAAGCACGTAGAGATCCCAGATGAAGATTATATACAAAAAGGACTTACTCCACAATACAAATATTAAAAGCGAAGGTTTCGGGCATATTGTAACAACTAACACCCTTCGTCATGGTGTTACAATATACCCGAAAGCTCCAATTTTAATTTGTCTTGTAGAATAAGCCCTCTTTGCATTATATATATATATATATATATATATATATATATATATATATATATATATATATATATATATATATATATATATATATATATATATATATATATATATATATATATATATATATATATATATATATATATATATATATATATATATATATATCGCCCACTCCACATCATGTCGTTTCGCTTCGCGGATCCCAGATGATTCCCTGAAGACGAACAGGTCGGAAGGGCGTTGAAAAGGTCGGAGGGCCCCTAGACGATCTGAAAAGACCCTGGGCCTTTCAACAGTAAGAATGCAGTTGTCCAGGAAATAAAACTCAACATTTTCGCGCCGCTCCGCGGCGCAATTTAACTACGAAGTCAATTATACGCGGGTTATAAAAAATAGGTCCGTTTCTCGGCGCATTTGTGTGTTATGTTGCTACTTTACTATATAATTGGGCAAAATAGTTCACTTAAGCACTTCTTTACCGCACTTTTAAACGCACAATATAGCATTTTTAGAGGTCTGCACCATACGCAATGTGGCGCATTGATGAGAAAGCATATCCAGGGCATAAGACTCAAAATTTTCGTGCCGCTCCGCGGCGCAATTCGTTTAAGAGTTCCAGGTATTGAGCTTACAAATATTCCAAGTTGGTATAGCTGATTCCAATTTGGTGTCGCTGGTTCCAAAGTTTATATGGCAGTTCGCTAACTCCAGCTCCTAAAAGTCGGTATGGCCCATGCCATACCTGTCATACTGCATTTTCCATCCTTGTAACTTGCCTTTTCATCCGTTTTGTTTGGCCCTTTCAACGTTTGGGAAGGGGGCCCTTTCAACGCTCGGGAAGAGGCCCTTTCGAACCCCCCCCCCCCCTGGACGAATTCCTGGCTACGTGCCAGGCCCCTGGGCATGTTGGAGGGGCCCCTGAGCATGTCGGCAGGGCGACAAAACAGCCAGTGCAGTCCCTGGCCAGGTCGGAAGGACCTCTGAACAGGCCGAATGGGCCCCTTGACACACAAGAGGGGCTTCTTGGAAGGTCAGAGGAGTCCCTGGTCAGACCGGAAGAGCCAAAAGCACGTAGAGATCCCAGATGAAGATTAAATACAAAGAAGACTTATTCCAAAATAAAAATATTAAAATCGGAGCTTTCGGGTATATTGTAACACCCTTCATCAGGGTGTTACAATATACCCGAAAACTTCGATTTTTTGTTTCTTGTAGAGTAAGCCCTCTTTGTATTGAATATATATCACCCATTCCGCATCATGTCTTTTCGCGGATCCCTGATGAGTCCCTGAACAGGTTGGAAGGGCGTCGAAAAGGTCGGAGGGGCCCCTAGACGATCTGAAGGGACCCTGAGCCTTTCAACAGGAAGAATGCAGTTGTCCAGGGAATAAAACTCAACATTTTCGCGCCGCTCCGCGGCGCAATTTAACTACAAATTAAATAATATGCGGGTTAGAAAACAAAATCGGGCCGTTTATCGGCGCATTTATGTGTTTTGTTGCTACTTCCCTATATAATTGGGCAAAATAGATTAATTAAGCACTTTTGACCGCACTTTTAAACGCACAATAGCATTTTTAGAGGTCCGCACCATACGCAATGCGACGCATTGATGGGAATGCATATTCAGGGCATAAGACTCCTGGCTACGTGCCTGTCTGAGATGATAGCACCAAAAGAAAATGTGATGACTAGTAAATTCCTTCTGGTAACTAGTGAATTATAGTAAACATCCTTCGTACATGTCGCAAGAAATGGAAAAGTTATAGTTGATAACTTAGCCACATTGAGTACAAACTTGAACTGTGTGACGCCAAAATGCCACTTGAAAATAAAGGCTGTGATGCTCTATTTAAAGTGTTCAAGTTTGATCATAAATAAATGGTAATCTGTGCGGGAACGAGAAAGACGAAAATAATATTAGATATATATTACATAATATTGCAGGTTGGGTGGGCCCTTTTGGCCAAGGGCCCTTTTTCTGGAAAAGCTGCCCCCTCAACCGAAAATATGTGGCGCCGGCCCTGCTGGTCTTCGAGAGCCTCACCGGCGCTCGTTCGACCACCACATGTCTGTACCTTCTTGTCTGAGAACCTTTCTTAAAGGTTCTCGAACTAAGATTTCACAACCATATCAATGGAGAACTTCCAGAGTTTTTTTTTTGGGGGGGGGGATTACCAGAGCACCCCCTATAATCTCGGGGAACCCTTCTGATATTCTTTCGGTGGAAGTTTGAGACACTGTTTTGGTATCCAGCGTCTCGAAATGAGAACCCATTGAAGTTTCACCATTGCTTAACCCGCGCACTGCAGGGGGGTTGATTTCCGCCCCCCCCCCCCCCCCCCCCCCTCAGGTTTTTCGCAGAGAGCGAAAAAAACGCGGCGCCCAGCGCCGCCGGATTTTGGCACACCTGTTAGGACATCAATTGCACACACTTTGAAAAAAAATTACCTCGGGTCATCTCAGGCCAGGTCACCAGACCAGGTCAAGTGACCCCACCTCCAAAAATGTTTGCAGTTGTGCCAAAGCCAGAGTTTCTCACCTATCAGTTTAAACTTACAGGATGTCATGAGGGCATAAGTACTTACAATTCGTTGATCTCGGAATTGTGATATCGATGACCAGGTCAATGTCAGGTCAATTTCGTAACTTCCCCATAATAAGTAAATTGGGAAATATACAAATGCTTCCTATTTCAAGGATATGCATGATATTAGTCAAATTACTTCTGGATCATGTTATTATAGGATATTATTGATGATCCAATTGTAAGTTTTGTTCAGTGACCCCTATGGGGTCATTTGAGGTCATGCGAGGTCATCATCACTTTTTTGTCAATAACTCCCGACATAATGAAGATAGGGAATTAAAACAGACAGCAATGTGTTTGTCTCGTCGAGGCACGTCTTCCCATGCCCTTCTTGGATCACCACTTGACCTTGACCTGAGGTCAATTTTTTAAGTTGACTTAACCAGGTACATCATTCGAAGTGCCTTGACGAGATAAACACAATGGCGTTAACAGTGTTCCGTTATCTTTATTAAGTAAAAAGTAAATAGCGAAAAACAATTTTACATAAAACAGCATTTGTTTCCTTTTTGACCTCTGGAGCCTCAAATATTGACCTGAGATCAACTTTGAGATCACCTTGTCGATTGAAAATTTCACTGGCTGGCGTTTGCTTTTCTCCGTTTGTTTCTAACTAGTATGGTTTCCGAGATATATGGAAATTTCTGGAGCGAAGTCCTAAAACAGGAAAAACTGGAAAATTTGACCTTTGATGACTTCTGGTGACCTCAATTTTGACCTGATCTAAAAAAAATACTTAAATACTTTCGCTAGAACTTGTATCAAGCTATCAAATGCCGTTTTCAGCTTGTCGCTACGTAGCGTAGTTTTCGAGATCTCACGGGGGGGGGGGGGGGCGGAAATCAACCTCCCTGCATGCAGTTCGTGTTCGGCGCAAAGCCCCTGCAGTGCGCGGGTTAATACTCATTCGATTACGCCTTGTTTGCTTCCGGCAATGTTATGTGCGTAACTATTTGCTAGCACGCAAGCGAATATTCCCGCATTGTGCAAATACTTATGCGCCAGTTGCGCACACAATTGTAATATTACATAACATTTGTTCCAAGAACCTCGAGCCGCGCGACAACCCGTACACGGCATGGGAGATTCCGAAATTCCGAAAGTATTTTGCGCGACCACCACGCTGCTGCACCCATCAATGCTTCGGTGACATTAGCGCACGCTCTGCCGAGATGGAAATGCCCGTGAACTTTTACCATATATAACATTCTGACTTTAGAAATGCTACTTACGTTTGACACATTAGCATAGACTATATCTGAGCAATTCATTTTTCAGGTCTCATGACAACATCTCCCTTTGCATAGCTTTTCGCGACATTTCCCAACTTCAAACTGTCCTCCTACGCGTTAAGGTAATGTCTGTTTTTGGTAAAATAATACGAACAAATAATTGCTTCTTGAAAGCGCCATCTGTTGGGCGGCACCTCAACTAGCAAGTACGGAAGTACGCATTCTGCTCACAAGTGTCAGGCTTCGAATAGTGGGCTACATCCGGGAACTTTTGAGAACCGCGGCGGTGCTCTTTCCGTCATTAAATTGGTCTCCGAAACCCCAATGATATGGTTGTCATCTGCTGAAGGTTCTCCAATGCATGCCCGGACACAACTATGTTCTCGATTAGGTCCTCTAAAACCACGGGGCGGACTCTCGTCGAAACCTTTCTAGAATAGATCTCAAGACGTGTTTTCAGTGTATAGTACATTCTGATGCAACCCACATTTTATTCACCATACGTCATCTACTTGTGCCACTAAACACGAAAGAAACACACGATAACAGCTCCATCTCCTGGCTCGCGCCTGCCTGGGAGGGTTCCACTAAGCCTCTGACCTGACTTCTGGCCTGACCTCTGCCCTGACCTCTGCCCTGACCTCTGGCCTGACCTCTGCCCTGACCTCTGCCCTGACCTCTAGCCTGGCCTCTGACCTGACCTCTACTGGCGCGCCTCTGCCTCGGAGGCCGGGTTGCGGGACACGTCGGAGCCATGCGCGCCGTTGAGTCCCTCCTGGCGGCGGTGGTGACGCCGGTGCTGATGACGGGCGGCGTCACTCTGATGGCGCCGCTGCTGATGCTGCTGCTGATGTCGCCCGGCCTCACTGTCTCCGGAAGTGTGAGACGCGCCGGCGTGGCCGCCGGAGTTGTCCGCGACGACGACTGCCGTCCGGGGCGCCACTTCGTCGGCTCCAGTCGGCTCCAGACCAAGGGGACGTCTCTCGCCCTGGGCCTTCTCAGGCCAGTAGGTACCGTCCTGGCTCAGACCAAGAAGACGCCTCTCACCCTGGGCCCTCTCAGGCCAGTAGGTGCCGTCCTGACTCAGACCAAGGGGACGCATTTCGCCCTGGGCCCTCTCAGGCCAGTAGGTGCCGTCCTGGCTCAGACCAAGGGGATGCCTCTCGCCCTGGGCCCTCTCAGGCCAGTAGGTTCCGTCCTGGCTCAGTCCAAGGGGACGCCTCTCGCCCTGGGCCCTCTCAGGCCAGTAGGTGCCGTCCTGGCTCAGGCCCAGAAGACGCCTCTCTCCCTGGGCCCTCTCAGGCCAGTAGGTTCCGTCCTGGCTCAGTCCAAGGGGACGCCTCTCGCCCTGGGCCCTCTCAGGCCAGTAGGTACCGTCCTGGCTCAGACCAAGGGGACGCCTCTCTCCCTGGGCCCTCTCAGGCCAGTAGGTTCCGTCCTGGCTCAGTCCAAGGGGACGCCTCTCGCCCTGGGCCCTCTCAGGCCAGTAGGTACCGTCCTGGCTCAGACCAAGGGGACGCCTCTCGCCCTCGGCCCTCTCAGGCCTGTAGGTGCCGTCCTGGCTCAGACCAAGGGGACGCCTCTCACCCTGGGCCCTCTCAGGCCAGTAGGTGCCGTCCTGGCTCAGACCAAGGGGACGCCTCTCACCCTGGGCCTTCTCAGGCCAGTAGGTACCGTCCTGGCTCAATCCCAGCGGTCTTCGAACGGCTGCTGATGCAGCCACCACGAAGACAGCAAGGCATGTCTGCAAACATAAGAAAATATCTGTTAGAGTTGGGAAACTACCACGATCACGGTAACGTCAATATTGCTGCCTGGCTGAAATTGACTCGGTTGAGTAGGTACATGGCAGGTATCTCGACTGTTACGATATTGCATACTTGAGACAATTATTAAGAAAACAGCAAATAATCACCTTCACTCAGATATCAACCAAATCGTGGCAAAACATGTCGTGTAAAAATATATTAAGGTGCCAATGAAATGTTACCTGTTAGCCGAATTTACCATTTTCAAGAGAAGAAAACGACCAAAGCGCATGCATGCAATCCCGAAATCTACTACTTTAGTAAGAGTAGAGACCACAAAATCCATCTTACCAGAGTTTGCATGGTGTCTGTCTCCCTGGACGATGTCCTGTCGTGTCTGCTCGGCTTGTTCTGCTCCACTGATGCTCTGCCGACCCAGGACCGTGCGTTTTATCTAACTCCGTATCGTCGTCATATCCGCCCTATCGCATGAGCTGCCGACTCGCGTCACCTGAACCCTGCCCTGTCCGTGTGACGCATGACCGCCGAGAGGCCGCGCGAGACAAAACGGACGCAGCGTCACCCGACTGTGACGTCACACGGTTCCGGCCGTCCGCGGTAGCCGGTCCGTGCGAGCGGATGTCATCTGAAATCACTGGAGGTCAAGGGGCGTTTGGTGTGTGTAGATGATCCACGGCAAGTGGCTGAGCTGTGTGTTGTGATGCGCGGAGTACGTGGAATAGAACGTCACCTGTTGGTGAGGGACGGATCATATCCGGCGGCAAATCTCAGAATGCGCGGACCGTTATGGTATCGAACTGTGCGAGGACACATTACATTTATTATAAGATGATTAATATGTGACAATATAAAGCTACATGTCCTTATTGCCGTCGAAAGTGAAGTGATCAAACGATGCATGCAATGTTACGAGGAATTAAATATGTCCGTACAAATAATTTACCCTGGTGTTTCATTAGCGGTGGAAGAATAATTTCTACGTATTGCATTTTCTATGAGATTAGGTTATGAAATCATGCCTTTTCGAGGTACTTGTTTTCAATTGCAACTCAATATTGACTGCAATTGTGAAATCATTTTATTCCTTATATTTATTATGTCATGTAGCATGTGTTTAGGTGTTCAAATTATTTAAGTTCCACTCAACTTCCGTGATGGATTGCAATGATATTTGTATTATACTATCAACATAATTGAAGCAGCGATTTCGGAGAGCCATTAGCGTGTACCTATCTAAAAACGTCACCTTACTTTATGTCATGGCTCTTCAAGACTGTGCCAGCTATTGTAGATCGCCTTTGCTGCTGAGGAATGTTTTGCTTAACAGTGCAGTGGACAATCATAACTCATTAAGTCCATTGAGACGTTTCATGTGAAATGCATACCGAACTGCGTTTTGTCGCTTTGTAAGTTGTCATCGCTTGCATGTAGCGCCATTTGGAGTCATTTGGAGTCATTTGGAGTCATTTGGAGTCCTCCATGGCATGCATGGTAAGCACCAGAGGTGTCGGCCAGGTCACGACCCCATGGCCGATATCTCCCATATAAATAATTATAATTATATAAACCTATATAAAATCAGAATCGCCATTAACCATCAATTATTAATACATGATTTCCGTTGCATTACTGGAAATTTATCCGTCAACTTATGCTGTGGGTCCTGTGTGATAAGACCGTGAGCGTGCAATAATGTTTGATTATTGCACGCGTGCAGTTATTTGTGTTCGCGGCACATTAATCCAGTTACCCAAGTCTGAACACAGTTACCGCCTTCCGTCATATCATATTTGTTACCGTGGAGATTGGCCATTTCGGAATTTGAAAATGGAGGAATTGAGCAGCGGCTTTAAACTTTGAACAGCCTTATTAGTGAAGAAGAATCGTTGTCCCAAAATTTCCATTTGAATTAAGATAATTTAGATAATATGGACGATAATATGGTCTGTCTCAGCGCGCCGGACGAACAGTGCGAAACTCCATGTTTGTGTAGTGAATTGCATTATGTGAAGTTCTGCCTAGTGGATGTTTCCGTTCTCTTGGCTTTGCCCGCATTATACTTCGATGATGTCTGCGCGTTCTACACCCACGCCAATACAGCCATTGCATACCTATGTACCGTTTTATTTTATCTGAACGCGTGCATTCATTTTATTTTCAATGCCCCCCAAAAAAACATACCCCTTTGTATTTTCTGTCCCCAAATTAAACTCCTTTATTTAACAGCGATGGGAATTCCACTAGAACTTAGTATTCCCAGTAGCGCACCGGGAATCATGGTATCAACACACGTAACTTTTGGAATAATTTCAACAAATCATCTATTGCATAATCAAACCAGGTCATTTGAGAAATCGACCTCAGGCCACGTGTCCTTGAGGTCATGGAGCGACCTGCAGGAGTCATGTTATGCATCATTGAATGCAGCTCGACGAGGCAAATATAATGATGTTGAGTTAAGCTCTCTAGCACAATTACGGGCAAAGTTGTTGTTGCCAAAGGCGTGCTAGTGACCATGATTTTTCCAAATACAAAAACATAAATAGAATATTCCGAAGAAAAAAAAACTTATCCAATTTCTTAACATCGAAGGCTGATGTATCAAAGTTGATTCTGGCATGGACAAAAATCCGAATTTTAAATGACCACATTATAAAATCACGTGATCTGACATGAGATCATTTGTTAAAAACTCCAAAATTTACGGATTTTCAAAACATGATTTTACCATATTAATATGTGGTTTCTGACAATTCTGATGATATATAGTTGTATATGACTTGGAGAGATGATTTATATTGGAGGTATTGCCCTTAAAAATTAGAGTTTTGCATGACATTACAAAGTTGCCCGAGGCTGTAACTCGCAAACCTTTTGACGGACGGGGCTGAAAATTTCACAGCGTGAATCTTCGGCCGGCCCAGATGAACCCCGACACGTAGTTTCATCGAAATCGGAGATGTAGGGTGTTATAGCTTGGTCGATCTGACATGGAATGCCCCAGCTTTCTTTTTACCACTATTGTCTGTTGCGCTTTGCGTCTCTTGTTTCTTTTTGTTAAAGGGAGATAATCACCTTTTGATTTTGTTAGCAACAGTTTATTTGGCAACCGTTATGGTATTAAAATGATGTGATCTAAATTTAAGAATGAAATACAATTATTCCCTCATTCAAAGTTGGAAGTTTGGGAAAATTAATGATCGGTATTTTCCCTCCACTATTGGAAAGCGCAACATCTGGCGCTTTTGCATCAATCTGTCCAACGTTGTTGAATGGGCACTTATAAACAAATCGCCGACACTAAATAAGTAAGGTAATAGGCCACTGTTAAACTGACAATTTCAATGCACTTTTTTCAAATGATTGTTGATTGTTCATAAAAGTTTGGGCACATATTCCGAAAAGATAGAGTGCATGAAACATATTGCATACCTTCATGATAAATAACAATGCGTAGGGAGGCTAATTTACTGAATTCGTTACCGAGTACTTGCTGATTATAAGCGTGGAACGCTTATCAACTAGCACTTGAATTATCTATCGGTAGGAATTGTTATATGCAAAATGTAAGGAATTTACAACATATGTTGGTGTCGTCTATCGATTTCAGGTGCTAACTCCATTTTGTGGAAAAAGGTGATTATCTCTCTTTATTCCCTGCGGGCGGCCAAAATTACGTTAACCTGCGGGGGGTCATATTCTGTCCCCCCCCCCAGAGATCTCGATAACCGTTCGGTAGATTTCGATGGGGAAAACGCCATTCGATTTGTCATGACAAGATTTAGGGGCTGGAAATGTATTTTTTGTTCAAAAATGGGGGGCCAGGGGTAAAAAAACGAACATTTTGGGTGTTTTTTGAAAGGTCATTGCGGCCATGTGGTTTGGTCGATTTGCATGCCCCAAACGTGTTTGAGCTTCATATGTACTGGTCTTTAATATACCAAAAGATAAAAAAAAAAATAGTCGTATTCAGGGGATGTAAAATAGGTGGCATTTTCTGATAACAAATTTGCGGTGTTCGTGATTGTTTGGGACGACATGAACGTCACATGTGGGCATTACTTGCTGTAATTTGTTAAATTTAATATATTGCGCATAGGCGGATCCAGGAAAACAACGCGGGGGCACCATGCGAGTAACGCTTTTATCATCTTACTACTTTGAAGTTGGACCTAATTTGAGATAATTTGATTTTTTTGTGTGAATAATTTGAGCTTGATGACCTAATTTATCGCCTCCCATTTCTTTCTTTTGTACCTGAGTGCACTTCTGCCAACAAACATGTATAATCTCAGTATGTATGATGCATATTGCATTGCAAATGTTTCTGACACATTTATTGCACCTCAAACTACGATGGAAGTATGCGCCGCACAACCGCATTCATAACACCCTCCCAAAAACAGGAGCCTGGCACCGCCTCTACTGGCCCGATTGTTTCCTGAAATTTTTGACACAACCCGCGCCATTCAAAGTTAGGAAAAGTCACAAAGTTTTAAGACGCTAGGTCTAACGGTTTAGAAGCGACAAGTGCGGGCGGCCACCGGGGGGGGGGGGGGGGGCAGAATCTGCCCCGCAGGGAATAGGGTTAACGAATTGCGCGTACATGTGCGTGTGGGTGTGCGTGTGCGTGTGACACGTGGCTGTGCCTGAGCACGCCGGAGGCGAAGGCGGACTTCACCGAGCTGCGGAACAGCGTCAAGAGTCGGCTTATCGCGACCAGGCGGCAGTTCCTGTGCGGCGAGCTGACCTCGGGCGACCGCGGGGGCTTCTGGGCGACTTTCAAGAGGTTCGCCATGGCCTCCCCGAGCCGGCTGGCGGCGCGCTGCCCTGCGGACCGAGGGGGCGCTGAGGAGAGGGCGGACGAATTCAACCGCTACTTCGCGGACGTCGGACCTCGCATCGCTGCCGGCTTGCGGGGGGCCGTCATCGCGAGCCGTGGGGACCTCAGGCCGCCTACTGTCTGTTCAACGGGTTTCCAGTTCATACCTGTTACTCTCCCGGAACTGTTCGGGTCTGTCAGGAAGATGAGTGCGTCGCGAGCGGTGGGACTGGACGAGATTCCTCTGGAGGCTGTCTGTCAGTGCTTTCCGGTGATCGGTCCACACCTGCTTCGCCTCATTAACCTCTCGTTGACCACCAAAGTGTTCCCTGGCGCATGGAAGACGGCGTGTGTCGTCCCGATACCAAAATCAGGCGACCCTACTGTGCCATCGAACAATCGTTCTATTTCACTTATCAGTGTCGTGTCAAAAATCTTGGAGAAAGTAGTATGCTGTCAACTGACTAGCTATCTTGGCTCGGCCTATCTGTTTAGCTCATCTCAGTATGTGTATAGGGTGCGCCACTCTACCGAGGACGCCGTGCTCGCCGCTGTCGAGCGCCTGGTCAAAAACACCGACAGAGGGCTCGTATTGTCGGTAACGATAGTCGACCTATCCAAGGCGTTCGACAGCGTCGACCACGACGTGCTCCTCACAAAACTGTCTTGGTACGGTGTTATGGACATCGACTGGTTCCGTAGTTATTAGAGCGGCCGAGGGCAGATTGTTCGGGATGGACGACGCTGTTTGCCGGTTGCATGCGGAGTTCCCCAGGGCTCGATTATTGGACCGATTCTCTTTATATTGTTTACCGCCGACCTGCCCCCGCGCCAGGCAAGTGGTTCTCGGCCTGACTGCGGGGGCGTACCCAGACCGTGCGTGGTGGATCGTGCGCACTGGACGTGACTCACGGGGTGGTCCAGGGATCCATCTTAGGACCTGTGCTCTTCCTCATGTTCACCAACGATCTGCCACAGCACCTTCCACACGGAAGGATCGTGATGTACGCTGACGACACTCAGTTCCTTGATGCTGACTTTCCATCAAACCTTCAGGCCCTAAAAACTCGTATTGAGAGCTCTCTCCTTATAGCTATGAAGTGGTTTACACAGAACCGTCTAAAAATCAATCCGGCTAAAACGGAGATGATCATCCTCAGATCTCGCCGTCAAAACATCACTGCCGACTTCTCTGTTTATTTCGGCAACGACGAAATTTCTCCCTCACAAAGCGTCAAGGTGCTGGGTGTTGTCATCGACCCACACCTGTCATGGAACCGCCACGTCTAATCGGTCGTTCAGCGTTGCTATTGTGTGCTGGTAGGTCTCGCGCGAATCCGTCATAAGCTTCCAAAATGCGTCAGACGTCTGCTGGTCGAGGCTCTCGTCTTCCCTCACATCCGTTATTGCATAACGATGTGGGGAAACTGTACCGCGGCACAGAGGCAGCGCGTGCAAAAGGCGATCAACTTCGGTGTCCGCATTGTGACTGGCCTCGGCAGGCGCAATCATGTCACCCCGTCATTACGGGAGCTCGGGTGGCCTAATGTTGATGACATGATCAATGAGCGTGACATTGCCGCTGTGCGCCACCTCATCACTGCCCCCAGCGCCTCAGAGCCGCTGCGCGGTCGGGTGGTAAGGCGTGCCGACGTGTCCGCCCGCCACACGCGCGCCAGTGAAGGCGGCCAGCTCGAGCTGCCCCGCGTGCGGACGGAATTCGCAAAGCGCAGTTTCATGTACCGAGCCGCGAGTGCCTGGAACGCCCTCACACCAGAGGCTAGGCGATAGCCCATCTGCATGCTGCATCTATATACCGGGATATGGTTGCGATCGATGTCAGCGGTCGGGGTCGGTCTGTGTTGCCACTCTTTTGCCGCTGTGTTTTATCATCTGTATTTTTATCATCATCTGATGCTGTATTTTGTACTTTTATCTTGGTGTACTTAATTTTTGTAATGACGTGGATACCATAAAATCCATACTATGGAGGGTCCTAATACATATATCTGTATCTGTATCTGTATCTGCCGTGCTACTTGTCTCACGGAAGCCTGACTACTTACGATGATGACACAGTGCACCTGGACTGCATGTCTCCGGACGGGTTCGGCCTCGGTGAATTAAAACACAGATTAGAAACCACCGTAAAAGAGCTCCAGGCCTGGTTTAACGCTAATTCACTGAAAATGAACGAAGGAAAAACAGACTTCATGCTAGTCGGGTCCAGGAAAAATCTGAAAAAGTCGGCAAACTTCTACTTCAAAATCGGCGACTCGACAGTACGACCTTCGGAGAAGGTCAAGGTTCTGGGCGTTATTATCGACGCCGGGCTGACTTGGGGGCGCATTTAACGGCTGTAGTCCAGAAATGTAACCGAATTATTATAACCCTGTACAAGTTTCGGCATTACTTCTCTAGTGATGTCATCAAAATTATAATTCAGGCCTACGTCTTTCCACACATCACTTACTGCCTGAGCGTGTTGGCTGCGGCTGCCAAGGGTCAGCTACACAAAATTCAAAAAGTTATTAACTTTGCAGCGAGGTTCGTCACTGGATTAAAGAAGTATCACATCACACTGGCTCCTAAGTCACTGAACTGGCCTAGGATCCAGACTCTGGTAGTGCACCGTGACCTTGTCGAAGTGTTTAGCGCGCTGATGCATGATGACTCGCCTGTAGCGATCCGGGAAATGTTCACCTGACGGAGCGACGTGCCGACAAGGCGGACGCGCGCCTCTGAGAGAGGTGACCTGCATGTGACCAAATGCAACCAGAGTGCATCGCAGCGGGTGTTCTCCCACCGTGCGGCTTTGGCGTGGAGCGCACTCCCGCCATCTATCAGGAATAAGCCCACAGTCAACGCCTTCAAAGCGGCGTTACAGGATATGCCATGCTCTTCATTAAGTCTTAGCATGGTTTTACCGTGCCTCTGATTTGTTTTACTTTGCCATTTTGCGGTGTTTTACCGTGTTTCTTTTTACAATGTATTTGCGTATGGGTTTTACCCATTCATGTACCCGAGGTGGAACAGTAATACCCATACCTATGGAATGTTCTAATAAACTGACCTGGACTGAACTGAACTGAACTGTGTGCGTGTGCGTGTGCGTGTGCGTGTGCGTGTGCGTGTGCGTGTGCGTGTGCGTGTGCGTGTGCATGTGCGTGTGCGTGTGCGTGTGCGTGTGCGTGTGCGTGTGCGTGTGCGTGTGCGTGTGCGTGTGCGTGTGCGTGTGCGTGTGCGTGTGCGTGTGCGTGTGCGTGTGCGTGTGCGTGTGCGTGTGCGTGTGCGTGTGCGTGTGCGTGTTGCCATGGGTGGAACTTTAATGTAAATTGGGTTGTAGCTACAACCCCAATAATTTGGGAATTTAACATTACGCCTATGACGCGATGTGTTACAAATGGGCTCTTAACAACTAAGTGCAACCCCAATGATGTTAAAAAGTTACGCCCCTGCGTGTTGCGCCAGTGAGAACAAGTTCTGGAGATAAAATCCCAGCTGATCAGAAGTAACGTTAAACACCTCAGGTGTATATTTGTGAAGAGCCGAAATGCTCTGGATCAATTACTGTAAGTCGCTCAATTAAATCAGATCCCTTCTCAAATCTGCCTGCCGATGGGAACGCGGTATTTATGACATGAAACGTACTGAATTGTGCAGCCATTTTGCCCGCCTTCGAGACCGAACATCTCCATGGTGTGAAGGAATTATTTAGGTGCACATGGCTGCCCTCGCTGTTTGTGGTATTATCGCGAATGTCAAGAATAGCACTGTACTACTAATGGAAAATATCATCAGGACTCATCAAAGGGAGTCTGAGATTTTATGGATGTAGGATACAAGCATCAGTGTGTGGATTAAACACAACTTCACCTCAAGACCATGCTTAGTATCCGGCTCTACGACTTTAATAGTTTGTTCTACATCATCAATTAGTTTGGTTCCCAACTCAAAAGGCGATTTGAGGCATGTTATCAGTTGCAACTGCCATCAAAACATTGGCCACAACAATATCTGCCCGACCAAGCCGTCGCCTCACCCGCCGGCATGTGGCATTAAACACCGGAGTGCCAGTCTGTCACGGCCAGCGGGGCGACAAGCTGCGGTCTGCATGGCAGGTTCCCACGACGAGCGGCCCCCATCCGGCCCGCTGCCGGGTGGGATGATTAGGCCCGCTGACGGGCGGATCAGACAGATTGGCGAGCTGGGAGACACAGACGGGCTCAGCGCTGACCGCAGCCGCTAATTTGATCTCCAGGCGCACTGTCAGCGCTGCCAGCACTTTTTGTGGTAAAATAATTTAGGTCCTGGTGATCTTGGCTGTGCTGTGCTTAACTTGCAAGATATGGGAACAAGTAGAGTGACATTATCAGGTTAAAAAGTGAACAGTTAAAATAGATCATTGAAGCCTTTTGATCGTCAGGTTATTGAATGTTAGCATACCCGTGTACAACATTTCATGGATATATTGTACGTACATACTCAAGGATGGATGGTATGGATAGTAATACATTTTAACATGCAATGTGTGGAATTTTGGAACTCAGTGGTGTTATTTCTAATGTGGTGACATTTACGCATTTGCGGCGAATGTTCCGCATGATAATGGCCGTCACCAATATTCAACTGACAATGGTTTATTTGGCTTCATCATGGCATTAGTAAATCAGCAGTAATGAAACAAGATGGCCACAGCAACGGGAGCAACCACAAATGTATAGAACGCCTATTTCTCCAAAGTCTCCTAATTTAATTTATAATAGAACGTTGAATGATTTGTTTAGGTTTGTCTTTATTTCCGTGACCTTATTACCGGTATAATAACTTACCAGTAAGGCGCCGTAGTTGGCGATGAACGAGTGAGCGCGAAGGAAATGTATGACGAATTTCAACTCAAACGGGTAAGTAGTTTCTGAGATACAAAAAGGGTATGCACGTGCGGACGTGCAGAGGCACCCCACCCCTGACTTGTGGGCAAGTGGCGACTGAGAGGTCCCTAACCACACAACAAATTTGAACACAATCGGCTCAGCCGTTCCTGAGATATAGAATAGGGGTGAGCACGTGCGCACGTGCAGAAGAACCTCACCCCTGACTTGTAGAAAGGCGGCGGCTGAGAGGTCCCTAACCACATACCAAATTAGAACACAATCGGTTCAGCCGTTCCTGAGATATAGAACAGGGGTGTGCACGTGCGCACGTGCAGTCACCCCACCCTGACTTGTGGTAAAGTGGCGGCTGAGGGGTCCCTAGCCAAACACCAAATTTACACATAATCTGCCCAGCCGTTGCGAAGTTTTTGCGAGAAAACACTTATCAACAACCCTCACGCGGCACGCGCCACGCTCAGTGTAGTCACCCACATGAGTCGGCACTGGTCTCAAACAGGGTAGGTTATATGGTGCTGCTCAGCAAAGAAGCCCGCTTGTCAATCGGACGAGCGGTTGCAGAGCTTCTCAAAAGCGTCGCCACGGGCCGCTCATATTCATATTTTTCCAATACACCACGGAAGGACGAGCGCGAGCTCGCTCGTATAAAGCTTTGGGGCATTTATAGTTTTTATTCGCTGTATTGCACGTGCAGTAGTGTTAATAACACCTACTTTCACAGTTTCGTGGTTCGCATTAAGAGTAAACCTAAAGGCGATTTTTATTTGTGTAATACCTAAGGCTTTTGCATTATAATACACTTTTGGTCGGCCATGGCAGCTCACATTCGGTGAATAATTCGGTCGTTAGGCCGATACTACGCGCGTAGTCAGCGCGAATGACAACGTTCTGAAATTCGGCCGTTAGGTCGTATGTGTGTGCAGTGGACGGCGACCTTTATTGTGATGGCTAGTATTTGGATAGCCATCACAATAAAGGTTAATATTACGAGAATAATGCGGAATCTGCAGAGTATGGTATAATTAATGTTTAATTATGTATTTATGTCTTTATGTCTTAATTTGTGTAACATTTCGCAATTTGCATCATGACTTGTAATGTAATCTTTAATTGTAAGACAAATGAAAACTCTGTAGCATGTTTTTAGTAATACAAGCCAACCTAAAAAGCACTGAGATTATTTATTGAATACCATAAATGGCAAGGCTCAGGTTTGGCAAACATGTATTGAATGGCTTCATTATTTACCCTCGCTGTGCGGGCAACATAATTCTTGAATGGCGATTCACAAATTCCACGACCAGTGTACAACAACATCCCTGTATTAACACCTGTATTAACATCCCTGTATTACACGAACATGTTTTCAAAAGTTATCGAAGTTCTTCTATTCAACTCAATGTTTGCCAGTCTAGAGACTCACAACATTTACTTTCGGATGTTTTAATGCCAACTGTGCGCTTTGCTTCCGAGCGTCCTCAGCCGCTTTCCTCAACAGCTCCGCGGGATTGCACTGACTCGTCGTGTCAAGCTTTGTCAAGCTTTGTGACTCGTCGTGTCAGAATTTGCCATTTGTATGCACCTAAAGGAACAAATATGAGAAGCTTGCTGTGTGACGTAATAACTTGAGTATAGGCATGTTGTATAACACGATGATACCTCACATTCACGCCTTACTGCGAGACGCGGGGTCGCGACACGTTACTATTTTGTACACTGGGGATCCAGCCTCCCAATATGGGGGGGGGGGGTAATTTCACTGGGACCCAGGGGCGTCCATATGACCTAAAAGGTACCCCCTTTTTCCCTTTGGGGACTTGGGTTATTTTTTCGCTATGCTATTCTTACGTGTAAGAACGTGTCAATTAAGTGCAAAAATAACATTTATGGATATTTGCCTCGAAATATCTCAAATTTTGTCATTTTACATGCTATTTTATATACAAATTCGTTATTCGCTGATGCCTTTTCACTGAATAAAGCTAGAAGGATACGGTAAACGTCATATTGTTGTTATTATCAAGACGCGTTGAATGCTGTGCAGCATGACTTCTTTCTGACATTTGATGACCTTGACCTAAGGTCAAGGTCACAGCGCAAGGTCACCTTTCCAAATTTGACCTACACGGCGATGTTATATAGCTGTGAACTTGTCTTGAAGATAGGAATTCATTGGTATTAAAATAATTGCGCGATCGGTGATGATTATAAAGCAAACTGAGACATTTTCGGGCTTTCTTTACGCCGAGAAGTTACTATTCGCCATTCAAATAACAATGAATTTAAACGTTGCCATTGACGATCAGGTGTTATTCAAGCACAATCGAATTCCTCGCAACAAGACAAGTTTTAAGATATATAACATCGCCACATAGGCCACAATTTGAAACCTAACCTTGAACCTTAGGTGAAGGTCACCAAATGTTAGAAAGAGGTCATACGTCGTCAAAAGTTGTTGCACATCCTTCAACGCGTCTTGACGAAAATAACAAAATGGTGTCCATTTTACCTTGTTATCTTTATTCAGTCAAAAGTTGTTGGGGAATAACATCTGTCACAAAAAGAACATCAAATGACCAAATTTAGCATATTTGAAGACAAATAACCATCAATTTGATTTTTTTCTCTTTGAACGGCACTTCTGTACTCTTAACAAGAAAAAGTCAAAATAGGAAATACATTTGGCTTGGGTATCCCTTTTTTTAAATACTAACTTCGAAATTTAAATTCAAGGTCATCAAATGTCAGAAAGAGGTCATGCTGCAGAGCATTCAACTCGTCTTGATGCCGCGTGCCGCGTGAGGGGTGTTGAAAAGTGTTTAATCGAGAGAAGAAAAAAATCGCAACGGCTGAGCCGATTGTGTTCAAATTTGGTGTGTGGTTAGGGACCTCTCAGTCGCCAGTTTCCCACAAGTCAGGGGTGGGGTGCCTCTGCACGTGCGCACGTGCACACTCCTATTCTATATCTCAGGAACGGCTGACCCGATTTTTTCTAATTTGGTGTGTGGTTAGGGACCTCTCAGCCGCCGCCTTTCCACAAGTCAGGGGTGGGGTGCCTCTGCACGTGCGAACGTGCTCACATTTTTTTGGTATCTCAGAAACTACTTGCCCGATCGAGTTGAAATTCACCATACATTTCGATTGTGCAGCTCGTTCATCGCCCATTACGGCGCCTTACTGGTTGCAAATTTTGAGAAAATAATGATATGCTTAATCTGAACGGGCCGGACCGGGCCTGGGCCTCAATATTATGAATTTGACCGGGCCTGGTCCAGTGGCGGATCTACAGTTGGGCAAAATGGGCAATTACCCCCCCCCCCCAACGAAAAATCGGTAGGCAAACTTATTTTTTTGCCCCCTCCAAAAAAAAACCGAAAAATCCCGATTTGAAAATCCCGAAACATCTTTAATCTGAGTAAAATGGTTATTTGTATTTTTTTAAAAATCATTTTCAGACAATACATACTGATATGTTTCATGTCTAGGAGCTCTATTGTTGCAGTGAAGTAATTTATTTTGATCCATGTTATCTGGGCCGTAAATTCACATGAAATTGTCAGCTCCGTCCGTCAAACGGTTTTAGAGTTTGGCAACTTTGTTGTCGTTCAAAACTCTAATTTTCAGAGGGCAATATCTCCCATATAAATCATACCAGTCATATAAGCCTATATATCATCAAAATCGCCAGGAACAATATATTAATGTGAGAAAATGTTTCGAAACCACGTAAATTTTGGAATTTTTACATGTGATCTCAGATCACGTGATTTTATAATGTGGCCTTTTAAAATGCGGATTTTTTATTGCCAGAATCGACTTTGATACATTGGACTTCGATGGTACGAAAATTGGACCTAGGGGTTTCCTCTAAATACTTTTTTTTTCTTTGGAAAAATCATGATCACCAGTACGTCTTTGGTAATAACTTTGCACACAATTGTGCCAGAGAGCTTAACTCAAAGGTATTATATGTGTCTCGTTGAGCTGCATGCAATGATGCATAGCATGACCCCAGTAGGTCACTCCGTGACCTTGAGGTTGATTTCCCAAATGACCTGGCTTGATTATACAATGGATCATTTGCTGGCATTTTCACCTTATTTGACAAAGTTTAGCATTTTTATCTCTGGAAAACGCTTTTAGCTATTGTTATAACATTCTCAGTCTGTAAATAGGGATGATAAAATTTGTCTTGAGGACCCACAGACGCTTCTATCGGCGAAATATTGAATTGTGTCATCACGTGATCTTGATCACTGAGCGGAATGGGTTGTCACTTGATTCAAAGGGCCTGCACCCTCCTATTACACCTAAGACAAATCACGAATTTTAACTGAGAACATAACGAAATCACGTGACCTGACCTGAGGTCACATGCCAAAATTTTGACACTTTTCCATTCGTGTTCTCAAAAAAAGATTACATTAAATTAATTTGTGGTTAATGGCTATTCTGATGATACATAAGTTTATACACAGATAACAGCTGACCTGCATTTGACACGAAATATTCGGCCTCTTATTTTAAGCGCAGCAGTGAACGACGGTGCTGGACTCGCATTTTCACGAGTCGAGATATAAAAGTGTATCAGCTTAACCAGCGCCGTGCAGGGGAGAGGGGGGGGCGTTTAGACCCCCTAAGGTTTTTCGAGAATAGCGAGAAAAAAACGGCAGCGCGCAGCGCCGCCGTTTTTGCCACAGTTGTTCCGGCATCAATTGCGCACATTATGTAAAAAATATCCCCGGTCATCTCAGGTCAGGTCACCAGACCAGGTCACGTGACACACCTCCAAAAAATTCCGGTCGCACCACATTCACAGTTTTTGGCCGATCGATTTCGTACTTACAGGATTTCATACGAGCAATAGTACCTACAATACGTTTATCTCGGATTTTTAATATCGGTGACCTAATATCGGCCGGGTCAATTTCGTGACCTCGCTATTATAAGTCAATGGGGAAATAATCAAATGCTTCCTTTTCTGAGGATACGAATTATATCAGCCCAATTCCTTCTGGATCATGTAATCATAGGCAATTCTTGAAGTTCAAGGTTCAATTTTTGTTCAATGACCCCTAGAGGGTCAGATGAGGTCACCCGAGGTCACCAACACTTTTTTTTGCAAATAACTCTCGACCAAATCAAGATAGAGAAGTGAAACTGGCACCAATGTGTTTGTCTCGTCGAGGCACTTCTCCCAATTTGAAACATGACCTAATTGGGTTACCATTTGACCTTGACCTGAGGTCAAATTTTTAGGTTGACCTAACCTGGTCATCATGCATATGATACAAAGCATCTTAGCGAGACAAACACGATGGCGTCAAAATTATTTCCCTATCTTTGTTAGGTAAAAAGATATTTGTGAAAACTGTTTTGCTAAAAAATAGCCTGTTTGACATTTGATGAGCTCTGGAGCCTCAACTATTCACCTGAGTTCAAATCTGAGGACACCGTGCACATTCCATTTTTCAATAGCTTTCCATTGTTTTTTCCCCCGTTTGTTCCTAGCTATCACAATTCCTGTGCTATCTGGGAAATTCTGGAGCGAAGTCCTAAAACTTTAAAATCTGACCTTTGATGACCTCTGGTGACCTCAATTTTGACCTGAGAAAAAAAAAATTGCCTGAAATAGTTTTAAAATGCATTCTGACGGGCTTTCGAACAGTGTCTTTGGTTTTTGTCTATGTTTCATAGAAGCCGAGTTAGAAGGGGGAGGGGGCGTCGAAACGCCCCCCCCCCCCCCCGGCACGGCGAAGGTGGCATCGAGCACCGGCACGGCGCGGGTTAAAGGAAATAGTTCACCTTCAACATTGGTTTTAAACTGAGATAACAGTTTTGTAGCCCGTGTTGGGAAACCCCTATCTGCAAATTGTCTTGACTGAAAAGACTCCAGCCGAATATATTTGATTTTTTGGCGAAGAAATGCGGTGCTGGCGAAAGAATGTGGTGTTGGATCTAGCCCGGGCAGAGGCTATACCATCATCCAATCAGCTTACAGCTGGTGCCAGCAAGTGAACCGTCGGCCGCCGGTTGGCACATCTCTAATGCGAGTCTATCCTTAAGCGACGACTTTCGAATCTGATTGGCTGAACCATTTTTTTTTAATTCGCGTGACGTCAGGACTCTGATTCAGAGAGTATGCATATAGTTTTAAGAAACAATAATAATTTACGGCCTGCTGTCCTGAATCGGCGCGATATAAGGCCATGTTTGACAGCATACAAATAAATTGTATTAAAACATATAATCAAATCGTGTTTGGGAAACATTTTCCAAGGTGAACTATTTCCTTTAACAGCTCCGTTTCAAATTTCGGCTATAAAATAAGAGGCCGAAAATTTCGTGTCAAATCCAGGTCTCCTCTTATTTGTGGTTTATATAATTCGAATTATGTGTATGGGAGATATCGCCCGAAGAAAATTAAAGCTTTGGGCGACATTAAAGAGATGCCTGAGGTTATAACTCAAAAACCGTTCCACGGACGGGGCTTACAATTTTACAGCGTGAATCTACGGCCCAGATGACCCTCGGCACCTAGTTCAATCGAAATACGTGAAGTAGGATGTTATGGCTTGATCGATCTGACGTGGGCTGCCCCGGGTGGCCTCTGGTCACGTGACCTTGAGGCCACAGAGGACTACAAAGCTGATGTTATATATCATTGAAAGCAGGTCGACGAGATAAGCATAATGCCGTTTATTTGAGCTCTCTAGCACAATTACGTGCAAAGTTATTACCAAAGACGTGCTGTGCTGGTGACCATGATTTTTCCAAATACACAAATATAAATACAATATTTAGAGAAAAAACTATCACAATTTTTTAAACATCGAAGGCTTGTGTATAGATGTCGATTCTGGCATGGACACAATTCCGAATTTTAAATGGCCACATTATAAAATCACGTGATTTAACCTGAGATCACGCGTTGAAATTCCAATTTTTTTTAATAATTTTCCAAAAATGATTATATCATAATAATCTATTGTTACTGATGATTCTGATGATATATAGCATTGTATGACTCGCATGATTTAGA
>JAXIVJ010008300.1:0-47500 GCA_036785665.1 Chirona hameri
TAATGTCAAGCCATCAAAATGGCTATCTCAACTCAAATATAATGTTAAGGTGGGATAGTCCCTTTAATACGCGGCTTCACCTAGCGAAGCAGCCCCGGCCGGCCGTCGCGACCGCCAGGGAGTGCATGAGCCTCCGACCAACGGGTCGGCGACCCGTGCCACCGGCCGGCCGACCGGCCCTGACCCTGAGGGCCTGCCGACTGGCCCCCAGGATCGTTCTGAGTCTGCCAGGCCCGGGCAGCCTGTTGACGGGGCCTTTTGTACGAGCTGCGGATTTAGCCACGTAACACCGTAATGCTTCTCAAAGCATCCAAGACACACAAACAAATAACAAACACTATACAGGGCCTAATTCTGGAGAAAATCTGAGCTAAAATAAATACCACCGTATACAATGTATGCAATCTACCGCTATACAACAGTATAATATGGACGACTACCGCGTTAAGTGGTTGCACACAATAACGAACCGGCGCGTTCCACGAGCACAGCGTGCCAGGTCCCGAACGATCGCCTTTCCAGTGAGAATAAACTCCTTCGCCTGTAGCATCTGGGTCATCTTCCTGACCTCCTCCTGCTCCAAATGCAGGCGGCCTTTCAGGAATTAATTGGTCTGATCTGATGCGTATCCTCAGAATATAAAACATTTGTATATTCGCCCATCGACATAATGGGGAGGTCACGAAATTGACCCGACCTTGAAATTGAATCTGATTCTGAAAAAAAATAATCTGAGATACACGAATTGTAGGTACTTATTTATGACCTTATGTAATCCTGTAAGTTTTAAATTGCTCTGTCATACACTGTGGCTGTGGCACGACCGTAAGCTTTTTCGATGTGGGTTCACTTGACCTGACCTGGTGACCTTAGGGGGTGTTCAAACCAAGATTCCTTTACTAATAAGGTTTACCCACGAGGGAGAAACGACTCCCGGTGTGACGTCCGCGCATTTGGCATCAATATTTTGCAATATGGTAGCAAATAAACAAAGGCGGGTATGGCGCGGCGATTCTCGTCATTTATCTTCAGGAATATCGACATACTTGGCGCATGTCAGGGGCGGATCTAGGACAATTTTCGGGGGGGGGGGGCACATCATACGTCGAGGGGCTCCCGAGCTGAAAGGGGCTCCGAACGTTTTTGCCGGTCTGAAAGGGCCTCCAGTCGGTCGGAGAGTGTATTTTCAGGTATGGTGAAGCCCTTGACAACTGGGGAAGCCCTTGACAATAGGACAACTGACTGCCGCTAGTGTAACACCCCCTGCTGCTCCAGTTCCTACACTGCTCCCCCGCGTCATGACTTGTTCTTTTAAAGTTAAACCGATTGATTTTGACACTCTTTGCATCACTTTGGCGAACATGAGGAATTCGAAATCATTAGGTGTTGGCGGTATTAGCATTGACCTACTACAAAAATACTTCTTTGGAATCGGCTTGCCTTTGCTTGATGTAGCAAATTCCAGCCTCGTCACCGGCTTTGTACCTGCCTCGTGGAAACATGCATTGGTCACACCCATTCCCAAGGGCAAAGCAACCAAAGGTCCGGCGGACACCAGACCAATCTCAATTCAACCGGCTATTACGAAACTAATTGAATGCATCGTTCAACAACAACTTACTGAATACCTTGATCAGCACAAATTAATAGCCGATGCCCAGCATGGTTATAGGAAAAGATATTCCACTGAAACGGCCTTGCACGCCGTGACTGATTCGGCACTGCAAGCCATGGACGAAGGCAAAATTTCGATCCTGGTTCTTCTAGATTTGTCCAAATGCTTCGACGTAGTACCCCATTCCAAATTACTTGAAAAGCTGTCACTTTATGGGATCGACACTGCATGGTTCTGCAGTTACCTGGAAGGACACACGCAGCAGGTACAGCTGCCGGCGGCGGGGCAGTTCACTGGTTTCAGCCGAGCTGGAAGCGTACTAGCTGTAGCCAGCCAGCCGTCAAAAACCAGGAACGTTCCCATTGGGGTTTTCCAAGGGGGTGCCCTGTCCTGCACCCCCTACCTGCTGTACGCCAATGACCTGAGTCTGTGTGTCGGTGAGGGAGTTAGCATAATTCAGTATGCAGACGATACGCAGATCTTGGTTAGCGGCAAGAAGCGGGACTTGCCGAGCCTCATTGTGCGCATGGAAACTGCACTTGCGGCTTTGTTCCTTTGGTTTTGCTCCAACGGCATGAAAGTTAATGCTCAGAAAACCCAGATGATCGTCCTTGGCACTCCGGCAATGCTCCGTGACCTTCCCTCAGTTTCGCTAAATTTTAGCGGCACCATTGTGACTGAATCACGCGCGGTAAAAACTTAGGGCTAGTAATTGACAGATCACTAAATTTTCAAACACACATCGACACCATTACTAGAAAATGCACAGGCTTACTAATCACGCTTAGTCATGCTCGTCATGTTATACCCGGCCAAGCACTGAAGGTCATAGTAGAATCGCTTGTACTGTCCGTCGTAAGATACTGTTTGTCTGTTTATGGATCGTGTGGAACCAACCAAGTGCGAAGAATCCAGAAAATTGTGAATTTTTGTGCCCGAGTAGTAACCGGTAGGCGACGCAATGACCATGTATCGGATGCGATTAGACTGTTAGGATGGCTTACGGCAGAGCAACTCATAGATTTTCACACGATATGTGCTGTGGAGCGTGTTATCTTGAATCAGGAGCCTGCATGTCTGAGTCATACAATCGGTCCGCGTGCCATTGATGTCCATGAACATGACACGCGTCGTGCTAGAAACTGGACGTTGCCACGCATACGCACCGAGTCCGGCCGACGAAGGCTATGCTACCGTGGTGTTTCTCTTCTGAACACACGTCTGGATCCTACCGCCCCCAGCTTTCGTACCACTTTGAAGGCTGCCATGAGAGCTGATGGCACCTGATATTTAGATGGGAGTGCAGATCTGCCACTGTCTATCTCGTCTTATAGTGCGTGTGTGTGTGCTTTTAATCGAGTGTATTTTAGTATGCCTGTTTAAGTGTTTTGCTCCTCAACCTTAGTGTGGTCCCCACTGTTCTAGAAATATGACGTGAAAGGGTGAAAAGCCACGATTATATAGGTACGTGGATCTTTTTCGAATAAACTGGTAACTGGTAACTGGTAACTTGACAAGCATAAGAGGGCCCTCGTCAGGCCTAAAAGAGTCACATACCGGTCTGAGAAGGCCATTGTCAGGCCTGAGACCATGCCATGCCAGTCTTATAGGGCCCTTGCAAGACTTTTGTGTGCCCTATGCTGGTCTGAGAGGACCATTGGTAGGTCTGAAAGGGACCTCGGTCATTCTGAGAGGGCCCTGTGCCGATGTGAGAGGGCCCTAAGGTCGGTAAGAGAGGTCCCTCATCCTCTTTGATAGTACTATCGGTGGGTCTGAGAGGGCCCTTTCTAAGCCTGATAGGGACCTTGCCAGAATTGAATGGCGCTACGTCCGTTAGAGAGGGTCATTGCCAGGCCTGAGAGGACTCAGACCAGGCCTCAGGTTCAGGCGGGACAAAATGGCTCGCCTGGTGTCCGGTATAGGGTCCTCTGAGGCCTGGTCATCGCACGCACGCACGCACGCACGCACGCACGCACGCACTCACGCACACACAGAAGCTCCTCTCACTTTTCGAGCGACGGCCCGGTGGAAATCTTCGAACTCAGAAAAACATGTAAATATGTTTCTCTTCTGTCTACGATTTTGAATTATTTTCACAAAATGTACAATCATTATCCTAGCATATTTACTTGTATACTATACATGTGAAACAATGAACCAACTACGCTAACCAAAAAAAACAAAAAAAACCACAGCAACAGTGTGTTGCTGTGGAAGTGAACTGCTGGTTAAAATATTGTTAAGCTCTGACTTGAGCTTGCGCGCATTAATTCATCCTTCTTGGGCGCCAAGTGACCATAAGAGTCGGTGCGCCCAAAAACCCCAATCATCAGCATCATTAATTCATAATTCTCAGCCCATTGCCCGGTGATTTCCTTAAAGTTGAGGCCCGGCCCAGGCCCGGCCCTTGACTCAGGGCCAGCCCGGCCCGTGGCGAACTGGTAGATATGTAATGTCAAGGACACCAGCCTAATGTTTTTCCCTGTTGATTATTCGAAGTCAAAACAACTTAAATATCACGGTTTTAGAGGTTTGAAACACTAAGTACCCTAGCCGCGCAATGGAATAAACAATGTTTGTTTGGTAGCATCTGACAGTAAAAAGATAAAGGGATTCCATTTTGTTTAAAACAATTACTATAACATTTTTTTCCCGTATGGTAAAATAAATCATTTCTTTCGATTTGCAGGGTTAGCTTTAACATTTCAAATTTTCCACTTATGCAAATATTTTCGCCACATCAGTGCATTTCACCAAACAATAAGAATGACTGAATTTGTGGAACGGATAGATAGTACAATATGTACAAAAATTATGCCGTCATCCTTCGGTAAAGTTCGTTCTTACACTAGGGTATACCCTACGCAGCGAGGTTTCCGCTATGCACACCAATATACAGACTGAGTGGCCATGTAATGTTACCTTTACATATTTCACACCATCATGCATGGCCCGGAAAAAGTGTTTTTTTTTCTTCTGGTATTTTTCTCACCACCTCTACAGATCGAACGGGTGGCACCACAGGTCCCATACTTGCAGGTCACGTGTATTTGTACCCGACTCAGTTTCTTGGGGGGGGGGGGGGAGTTGTGACCCAAAGGGTCTAAGCCGCATCCATAGGGGGTAAAACGCACCCCTTAGCACCCCTCATACTCCCTAGGTGGAAAAGTATAAAAACTGCTTGCTGGAATATGATTTTTAGAACCCTTTTCATATTCTTTTATTTCGATTTCTTACATTTTTCCCGAAAAACGCATAGAAATCAGCAAAATTGCTCAAAACTAAAATCACCACGCAACTTTTCACGTAAATGCGTGTTCAAAGCTTGCGGCACTGTAGGTGACACCCTCACATTCCGGAGTGTTTTTTCCCTTTCTTTAATTTCGATCTCTGAAATGTTTCTAGAAAAATGCCTAAAAATGGGTCAAAATTGTAACAACAACAAAAAACGAAAATCACCGCCTACATTTTCACGAATCCCAGTCCGGTAACTGTCAGGAAACACACATGTCCATGTTTTTTGCTTTTCATGGCCTCGTGAAGCATCTTTTGGTAATTTTCCATTGGAAATCGGTTAGAAATTGACCAAATTACAGTATTGACCAAATTACGGTATTGACCAAATTACGGAATTATCGTACGATTTCGACCCCAAGGCAATGCCCCGATCGCATTGCCGGCCTCTAGTCATAATCATCCCTGACGCCCACAGTTTCACATCTCCCCCACCTACTGTCAGTGTCAGAAAAGTGGTTCCACGATCTAAGTTCACGGAACAAATTTTTCGCCAGCGGCAGAACAAATTTCGTAATGCGTATACCAGTAATTTTTGCGTAATTTTTGATTCGCGTTTCTACACAACCTATTTTCATATATGCCAATATCTGCATATATTATGATGTGGAAAGTTGATGAATCGTCAGTCGTATTTCCTGTACAGTTAGGGTTTTGGCGTCAGTTGGGGACTGAGGCTCCAGGGTCGTATGATAAAAAGGCACCATAGGCGTAGGAATGGGGGGGGGGAGGGTCCATAGGGGCCATGACCCCCCCCCACACTTTTCAGGCTGGGGGGGGGGCAGAAATGTTAATTGCCCCCCCCCCCCTCCCCTCACACTTTTGGATATATCTCCTCCTTCAATCACTGATATTGGGGTTCGATATGAATGCTTTAAAGTTGCGAAAATAATGATGATTTCACAACCACGCAATACCAATAAGTCATAACCCATAAGCGTAAGAACCAGGGGGCCGGGGAGACCAAGGCCCCTCTTTTTAGGCTGGGATCCAACAATATTAACTGCTCCCTACTTTTGAGCGATTTATAATTCTTCAATTACGGATATTGGTTCGATATGAATGTCATAAAGTTGGCAGAATAATGATTAATTCACAACTTCACAATCATAGGCGTAGGAATGTGGGCTGGGGGACACATGGGCTTCCACTTTGAGGCGGGGGGGGGGGGGCAGTAATGATAACTGTCCCCCCCACACACACACTTTTGAGCGATTTATCCTTGGACCCCTCAGCCGCCGCTTTCCCACAAGTCAGGTATGGGGTGCCTCTGCACGTGCGCACGTGCACACCCCTATTATATATATCAGGAACGGCTGAGCCGATTGTGTTCAAATTTTGTGCGTGGTTAGGGACCTCTCAGCCGCGACTTTCCTATAAGTCAGGGGTGGGGTGCTTCTGCACGTGCGCACGTGCGCACCCTTTTTGCATCTCAGAAACTACTTGCCCGATGGAGTTGACATTCACCATACATTTTCTTCGCGCTCGCTTGTTCATCGCCAACTACGGCGCCTTACTGGTTTATATTGGTAAAAAAACAAGAAAAAAGTTGTTTCCCCCCAAACGAATACAATTGAAGAAAAAAATTGGCGCTAAATACCAAAGATTTCAAAATTACGAGATCGCAATTTGATAGAACGTTCAATTTCCTATCTTTGAGTTATTTTGGTTTTAGTTTATCTTAAATGTCACCATTTTACAGCTGCTTAACGTTTGGGTGATTTTATCGTTAATTTCGCGTAAAGCGACGTCACAAAATGGTGTATATCTTTTAAACAAATCGACGAAATAGCTTGAATGTTTCTGAGCCGACGTATAATTGATGTAGAAGAAGGTACTGATAGTCTTAGGTTGATACCTTGAACGATGTTTAAGTTATGGCGAATATTCGACAGGGGAGCGGGGGCAATATTTGCCCCCCCCCCCCCCGTCAAGCGCGGGTTAACCCTCACCCTGGTGTGGACGCAGACTGGTTATTGATTCGATTCTGATTGAATCGATTGGAATCGTTCAATCAAAATCCCTTGAATCAAAGAAGAATCGATTCACCACCAGGTTGTTTTATTCATGAATGATGATTGAATCAAAACCCGCATAGAAACAAGGCTGATCGAATACAAAAGACTGTGTAATGCTATTTCAATGGTGAGTCTAACGTGATTTGATAAACACATTTTTGATTCTTTGAAACGGATAGAATCATTTCTCAAAATGGTTATACATGAATCAAACGGTAACTGAATCATTCATATTCCAAAATGAATCGTGATTGAATTCTTCCAAAAAAGGTGAATCAATAACCAGTCTGGCGTAGAGGGGGGTCTTCCCCCCCCCCCTCCTGAGGTGTTTCGAAAATAGCGGAAAACGGCGGCGCACAGCGCCGCCAAATTTGGCACAGCTGTTTGGGCATCAATTACACATAATATTTACAATTACATAACTACATTTCATAAACACAGACTCGCACATTTAGTATAGATTGCGAGAAGTGGAGCAAATTTCGAAAGTGGCGCATATTGTTATGACATTGTGTGCTTCGAAAGAAGAAAATAATTGAACTGTACAATTTCGAACTTATGAAGAAGAAAAATATTCATTAAGTTAAGAAGTACAAATGCAATGCTTTTCTCAACGTTTCTTACACAACTAACATAATATTGTCCGTGGGGAAGTGTTCGTTCGCTGGTCCAGTAACGCTGCTTTTAACACATGCTTCCTTATGAAGCTATTTGACATAGCCCTGAATTTTTTCCACACAGCGGTGAATGACAGGACAAAACGTCAATTATATTCGGCAGGAGAAACTTACAACCAAACAGAGCATGCTGCAGGGATGTATGATTTCTGGACATGGCCTTCCAAACTGCTATCTCAGTCAAAAATCACATTATGAAAGTGGCTGGTGTTCTTGAAGGCCCTTCCTAGGCCTTAATGGCATATGTCGGTTTTGGGGGGCCATTGCCATCTCTGATAGGGCCCTTACCTACTGTCTCGTTGTTTTTTTTCTTTCGAAAGGGCTCCCTCTTATGATTTCATAGAAGACCAAAATTAGATGTTTGCCCAAGAGCCAGCGAGCCGGGGGGACCGTCCTCAGTCTTTGGGACGATACACTTCGGATACACTTCGCCACTAAATTCTGCCAATTATTGGAATTGCGCGATCGGATGGTGGGGTCAGGGCCCGCGCAACAATCTTAGCTTGGCGTGGGTCCTGATCTCGGAAATTCATCCCATTAGAACATTTGGATTACATCTATCAAAAACTCTAGATTGGGGGTCAGCTGCCCTCCCTGCCCCTCTTGCGGCGGTCCGCGGGATTAGGGTGGAAAGGCAGGGACTGTGGGGCAATTTACAGAGTTCATTCGAGAGAAGAAAAAAAAATGCTGTAGAGCAGAGAAGTGTGCCGACATACAAGTTCGTGATGGAAGATAAGGAAGATGATAAGGAAGATGTGCAAATTGTACTATTTGCTATACATATATTGCAATATTGGTGTTCAGTATTGTGCCCACTTATTTATTTTGCACCGCAGGCGTTATTTTTTTTTGCGCTGTGATTTTATGGATACCTACTACCCAAAGCTGGCCGAATACTTCATTTTACATCGACACATTCGGCCATTACTTTAACCATTCTAATACCCGCCAGATCGAGGGGCAAAACGATGGTTTTACCCTCTTCTTTTTGCCAGGGGTGAACTGCGCCCCCACCCCCGAATCTGTCACACCTGTAGATGACATGTAGATGGCAACAAATTCCAGCATTGTTTGCGACAGACATTGCATAGTGCAGACACTGCCGCTGGTCAATGTCGATTTTCGCTAAGCAAAGCAAGCAATAATCGCCTCTAGTTATACAAATTGATGACACACATCTGGACAGTGATTCACTGAAATATATGTTATATATATACATTTTTATATATTAAATATATTAAATATATGTTGTATATAAATATATGTTTATTCATCACCAGAGCACACGATAAAATCATTGCATAAGGTATATGATTGGTTAAGACGAAATGGGAAAAATACGTCACACAGCTGAAAACGTGGGATAATGAGCCGGCTAAAATCTGGGGGATGAAATGACCCTTTTGCCCCCAGGATTTTGACTGGGGGCTTTTGGGTACCCTGCCCCCCGCAATCCGCCGCCCCTGCTGGGCATGAATCGTGAATGTTTGAGCGACGGGACTTTTGACCTTTGCTACGCTACTATCACCGTCCAAAACTGACTGAAGAGTACCATGTTTACCCGGTGGAAAACCCAGCCATTGAACATGAAGACTGCTGACGCAAACTGGGCATATTTACTCCAGCAACACATAATCCTTGACAACTAGCAGAACTTAACCTTTATATTGGCCGTTTTCACGGAGGATTATTGCGCTGAAAAGTTTCTGAAAGATTCTGACAGTTTTGAAAACTACACAACTTTTACATGCGATTTTTGGCTAGAAATGTCCCTCATAATTTTGTAATCTGTTGGTAAGAATAAAATATGTTGTCAAAATTGCGGTTTGATGGTAATAAGCAAGATAAGTATTGATAGAATCCTCCTGAAAGTTTCATGAAGATTCTATCAATACTTATCTTGCTTTTTACCACCAAACCACAATTTTGTCAACATATTTTATTCTTACCAACATATTACAACATTTCGAGGGACATTTCTAGCCAAAAATCGCATGTAAAAGTTGTGTAGTTCTCCAAAACTTTCAGAAACTTTTCAGCGCAATAACCCTTCGTGAAAACGGCTATTTCCATAACTCGTAAACTTCCATAACCTTTCAATTACCATGCCCTTTAAATGTGATCGTCTGTGACCCCTCCGAGGTACGCACCGTACCTCGGAGGGGTCACAGACGATCACATTTAAAGGGCATGTCGTGACTCGTCGTCTATGCAGACCGTGTCGTGGGAAATCACTGACATTTTCCTTTCCTCGTAGGAGACGAATGGTACGTCACGCGCGGCTGACGTGGACAGCGTCTGCGCCGAGTATATGCACTATACAGCATAAACAGACCGCGGGAACCCGTACCCATATTTGTGTCAATATGTTTGACGTCTTTTGCAAATATAAGTGGTTTGAAAGTAGTTCACGGGTAGCTCGTATTCCCTCCTCGTTTTCAGAGAGGATTAAATATCACTGAAAAATATTATTTGTTCTGTGTTATTTCTCATACGGAGCATTCCAAGACAAATCGACTGAGGAGTCGCTCATGTCGCTCGACGACAAATCGACATGATCGACACAAATCGACAATCGAATCGACAAATCGCTCATATCAACTATATTGACTTAACACGCGCACTACCAGGGGAATTGATTTCCGCCCCCTCCCTCCCATCCGGTTTTCCATGAATAGCGGGAAAATGGCGGCGCGCAGCGCCGTCAAATTTGGCACAGCTGTTTGGGCATCAATTACTCACATGGTGTCAAATTGTTTACCTCGGGTCATCTCAGGTCAGGTCAACAGGTTACGTCAAGTGACCTTAACTCCAAAACAAAATGTTTGTGGTCGTGCCAAAGTCACGGTGTTTGTCCGAGAGATTTGAAACTTGCAGGATTGCATAAGTTCAAAGTACCTACAATTCGTTTATGTCAAATTTGTGTATTGGTGACCTAAGGTCAGGTCAATTCCGAGACCTCCCCATTATAAGTAAATGGGAAAATATACAAATGCTTCCTATTCAGAGAATATGCATTGTATCAAGACAATTATTTCAGAATCATGCTATTTTAGCTTATCTTGCGCACCACTGGGCCTCTGGATTTTCCACGCCCGACTGGGTGGGGGGGGGGGGGGGGGGTCGGGTCGGGTCGGGTCGGGTCGGGTCGGGTCGGGTCGGGTCGGGTCGGGTCGGGTCGGGTCGGGGTCGGGGTCGGGGGAGTGTGTGACCCCCCCCCGTCTAACTCGGCTCCTATGGGACATAGACCAAACCAATAACAAAGTCAAATTTTCCAGTTTTAGGACTTTGCTCCAAAAAATCCAAAATATCTCGGGAACTATGCTAGCTAGAAACAAATGGAGAAAAGCAATCGACAGCCATTTAAATTTGCAATCGTTCGTGCGCTCTCAATTTTGATTTCAGGTCAATAGTGTAGGCTCCAGAGGTCATAAAAGTCTTCTTTTTTTTGCAAAATTGTTTTTCGCTAATAACTTTGTACTTAATAAATATAACGCAATACAGGGTACGCCATCGTGTTTGTCATATCAAGGTGCTTCGAATGATGTACATGGTGACCTTGTTACGTCAACGTGTACAACGACCTTGTTACGACGTGTCTCGACGAGACAAACACATTGGTACCGGTTTCACTTCTCTGTCTTCATTATGTCGAGAGTGTTATTGACACAAAAGTGATGGTGACCTCGGATGATCTCAAATGACCCCTTAGGAGCCACTGAACAAAATTTGCACTTGGATCATCAAGAATGTCCTATTATAACATTATCCAGAAGGAATTGGACTGATATCATGACTATCCTCGAAATAGGAAGCCTTTGAGTATTTCTCAATTGACTTATAATGGGGAGGTCACGAAATTGACCTGACCTTAGGTCACCGATATCAAAATTCTGAGATAAAAGTTGTGTAGACACTGATGGCCTCATGCAATCCTAAAAGTTTCATATCAATCCCTGACAAAAAAAAACTGGTCATGGCACGACCGCAAACGTTTTTGGAGGTGGGGTCACTTGACCTGACCTGGTGACCTGACCTGACCTGACACGAATCTCACACTTAATGAAAAGGTGTGAAAAAGATAAATGGTAAGGTATGCAAAATTTGGCGGCGCTATGCGCCGCCATTTTTACGTAATCTGGAAAAAACCGCAAGGGGGGGGGGGGGGGGGGGGGGGGGGGTGTTCAACCTCCCCCAGTCGGGCGCGAGTTATTCTGGATGACCCATGTGCAGTTGTTGCTTAGTGACCTCTGCAAGGTCAGCTTAGGTCATCTGAGATCACCAGCACTTTTGCCAATAACTATTGATACAATAAAGTTAGATACGTGCGAATGACACCCCGGTGCTGTGTTTGTCTCGTCGAGTCCCATCGCCCCATATGGAACATGACCTACCTGGACCAAATGACCTTGACAAGTCAAATGTTGAAGTTGACCTAACCAGGTCACCATTAATATGTTTCGAAGCGCCTTGACGAGAAAAACACGATGGTGTTACAATTACTGGCATATGGTCAACTAATAAAAAGTTATTCATGACAAACTTTTTGAGAAAACAAAAATGTCCTCGTGACATTTGGTGACCTCTTGATTGGTGACCTCTCTCAGGCCGGCCAAGGGCCATCTCAGACGACCGAGGGCCTCTGGCCGACCGAGGGCCCCTCAGGTCGTCTATAAGTCGGCATGGATCACCCATGCGGACTTGAAGACGGCTAACTCGGTTTATGAACCCCCATTTTGGCATGTGTACTGTGTAGGGCCCATTCTGACCTATGACCGTCCGCTTTCTTCTGCTCAAGAGGGCCCCCACCCAGTTTTATTTTTTTTGTATTGGACCCCCGGACCCCCCCCCCCACAGTTTTTAACATCCGGGGGGCCCAGGGGGGTCGTGACCCACCCACCCATGCGTATATGGGAAACTGGGCTCAAGTCTCCGTCTAAAGTACTGTCGTCTTTTGCATAACATGTTTTTAGTGTCCCAGCCCCCAGGGTTATTCATGGCCCCGATGACGATGGTATCGGTGGCGTGGTTGTAACCTGAATACGCAACAACTTTTTGGGAGGTTTTAAACAGTTTTTTGTTTATTTTTTTGGAACAGTACCAGTTTTCCTTCCCCAAATCACTGCAGAAATGTCGGATGTTGGGAATTTGGAGGTTACACCTTACGATTTTGTTTGTTTGACAATTTGTGTCGCATCAAGTTGTCACATTCCGGCCATTGTTCGGAAAGTTAAATCTCAGTCTATTTTGTATGCTCGTCAGCCATTTTCACCCGCAGACTAAACAAAATCATTCTTTACAGTCAAAGTTTCCACGGAACAAAACTTCCAAGTTCAGAAAAATGGAGAAACGGGCCACTTTTCTGACACTGCCTACTGTGCTCCATCCGCCTCCAAAGCCTAGGCTGTCGTCGCTTCACCCGCCGTCCCGTCTGCCATTCCAGCATGATGAACGATCGGGCCACGGGCAAGCCGAAGGGCTACGGCTTCTGTGAGTACCGCGACCCAGAGACGGCGCTGAGCGCCATGCGGAACCTGAACGGCGTCGAGCTGTCCGGCCGCCAGCTGCGTGTGGACAACGCCTGCACGGAGAAGAGCCGCATGGAGATGCAGAGTAGGTTGGATGGAGGGGATGCCGGAGGCAGGGGGGATGAAGGCAGAGACGAGGGTGGCGATGGAGCGGAGCAGGAGACACATGATTGGGAGGGACAGGAGCAAATACAGTGTCAGGAGAAGAGGGAGAAATGGAGACGGGAGCACAGGGATGGTGTAAGGACAGCGGCAGAAATACCCCGCTGGACGTCCACCAGTCACATGCCATTGCTTTTTTCAGAAGATGTATTGTTCAATTTTTGATTATTTGTGCTCAATTATACCATAGATAGTCGATACTCCATAGACAAAGTCGATACTCTAGCATATCCGTTATATTACAGCTTCCCCATATGGGTGTTGTTCCGATAACTTGGTTTGTCCTGTTTAACATTGCAGCACACTGTACAGACCGAACTGGTTGTGTGTGTGTCCTGTTTAACATTGCCGCACACTGTACAGACCGAACTGGTTGTGTGTGTCCTGTTTAACATTGCAGCACACTGTACAGACCGAACTGGTTGTGTGTGTCCTGTTTAACATTGCAGCACACTGTACAGACCGAACTGGTTGTGTGTGTCCTGTTTAACATTGCAGCACACTGTACAGACCGAACTGGTTGTGTGTGTCCTGTTTAACATTGCAGCACACTGTACAGACCGAACTGGTTGTGTGTGTCCTGTTTAACATTGCAGCACACTGTACAGACCGAACTGGTTGTGTGTGTGTCCTGTTTAACATTGCCGCACAGTGTACAGACCGAACTGGTTGTGTGTGTCCTGTTTAACATTGCAGCACACTGTACAGACCGAACTGGTTGTGTGTGTGCTGTTTAACATTGCAGCACACTGTACAGACCGAACTGGTTGTGTGTGTCCTGTTTAACATTGCAGCACACTGTACAGACCGAACTGGTTGTGTGTGTCCTGTTTAACATTGCAGCACACTGTACAGACCGAACTGGTTGTGTGTGTCCTGTTCAACATTGCCGCACACTGTACAGACCGAACTGGTTGTGTGTGTCGCAGCGCTGATGCAGGGGCCGGCCAGCGAGAGTCCGTACGGCGAGGAGGTGGACCCGCCGCAGGCGCCGCAGGCCATCAGCAAGGCTGTCGCATCTCTGCCGCCGGAGCAGATGTTCGAGCTGATGAAGCAGATGAAGCTGTGTATCCAGGTGAGGTGGGGGTACGGCGCTGTCGGGCCGGTTGGTGTCGGTCACGACACGTGCAGATGGCAGGGTGGGGACGCCGGGGATGTGCGGCCGGGCACGACACGTGCAGATGGCAGGGTGTTGACTCCGGAGATGTGCGGCCGGTCACGACACGTGCAGATGGCAGGGTGTGGACGCTGGGGATGTGCGGCCGGTCACGACACGTGCAGATGGCAGGGTGTGGACGCTGGGGATGTGCGGTGCGGATCACGACACGTGCAGATGGCAGGGTGTGGACGCTGGGGATGTGCGGCCGGTCACGACACGTGCAGATGGCAGGGTGTGGACGCTGGGGATGTGCGGCCGGTCACGACACGTGCAGATGGCAGGGTGTGGACGCTGGGGATGTGCGGCCGGTCACGACACGTGCAGATGGCAGGGTGTGGACGCTGGGGATGTGCGGCCGGTCACGACACGTGCAGATGGCAGGGTGTGGACGCCGGGGATGTGCGGCCGGTCACGACACGTGCAGATGGCAGGGTGTGGACGCTGGGGATGTGCGGCCGGTCACGACACGTGCAGATGGCAGGGTGTGGACGCTGGGGATGTGCGGCCGGTCACGACACGTGCAGATGGCAGGGTGTGGACGCTGGGGATGTGCGGCCGGTCACGACACGTGCAGATGGCAGGGTGTGGACGCTGGGGATGTGCGGCCGGTCACGACACGTGCAGATGGCAGGGTGTGGACGCTGGGGATGTGCGGCCGGTCACGACACGTGCAGATGGCAGGGTGTGGACGCTGGGGATGTGCGGCCGGTCACGACACGTGCAGATGGCAGGGTGTTGACTCCGGGGATGTGCGGCCGGTCACGACACGTGCAGATGGCAGGGTGTGGACGCTGGGGATGTGCGGCCGGTCACGACACGTGCAGATGGCAGGGTGTGGACGCCGGGGATGTGGACGCCGGGGATGTGCGGCCGGTCACGACACGTGCAGATGGCAGGGTGTGGACGCCGGGGATGTGCGGCCGCGGATCAGGCTAAACCGACTGTGTGCTAGCGTAATGCTACTGATATTCGAGGCCCACTTGACATTGTCAAAGCAATCAATGTGATATTGGAAACAGCCAGTGACGCCCACTGGTGTGATGTTTCGTAGGTTATGTATGTACCGATAATTGACACATCCACAAATGTTGTTCTGCTGTTGCACCTGTCTGGTCGTTTCACCTTAATCCTTCAAGGACGCCAAATGACCGTTGTCGAAGCCAGGGACGTAGCCAATGGGGGGGGGGGGGGACACTGGGACCATGCCCCCCCCCCCCCCCCCTGAGGAAGCCAGTTTACACTAGACAAAATGCGATTCTGCGACGACCAGACCCCCGCCCCCGGTCGACAACATCGCTAACGAAACGGAGCGAAATTTGATCCGCCACTGACGTGCCCCCCCCCCCCCCCAAAAAAAAAAATCCTGACTACGTGCCTGGTCGGAGCGCTACAAAGCTCAATTAATCTTCACCATTGCCTGAGACTTGTGTGACCTTTTATGGCGACTGTATGCTGTGTCGCGGAGGTGAGCAATTTATGCCGATCTTGTCACGTGTATCCGTGTGTGTGGCATAGCAACCCGACCGAGGCTCGCACGAGGTGTTAAATGCGTGCCGCTTGTGTAACGTGTGCTTGTGTGTCTGTGTACCCGGCAGAACAACCCGACCGAGGCTCGCACGATGCTGCTGCAGAACCCGCAGCTGGCGTACGCGCTGCTGCAGGCTCAGGTGGTGATGCGCATCGTGGACCCGCAGACGGCAGCCGTGAGTACTACTTGCCTGCTGTGTGTGTGCCGTCCCTGGAGCCCGGCCACTGAGGGTGCCGTCTCTGAAGCCACGGCCTGCCCCGCCGCCTCAGCCGCCGGACTGATTAATTGTGGGCTTCAACAGAAGGCCCTGCGCTGTGTGTGCCCGGGAGGAATGTGCATCGTTCGGTTACAACGTAACGGAACTTATGGAATTGCTGTCCCTGTATACGAGGGAAAATGATGCTTGATTCTCTTTCTATTTGGACAAAAAGCATCACTGATTTTATGTGTGTTTACGATCCATGTGTTCGGTGCCTATGTATGTTGGCGCGTAGTCAGTGTGGACAGTGTGGCCATTGTGGACGTGCTTTCAACTGGCTGTATTTGTGTATGTATGCTGCTTCGCAGACAATGCTGCACAAGTCGCAGCCGGAGCCTGCCGTGCTAAAGCCAGCCGATCCCCCGGCGAGAGTGGCTGCCCCAGTCGCCGCCGCCGCCGCCCCGGCCGCTGCCGCCCCGGCTGCAGTGGCGGCCCGACCGACACCGGCGGCGCGACCGACACCTGCCGCGCCGGCCGCCGTGCCGCCACAGCCTCCGGCCAAGGAGGGCCCGTTCGGACCGATTGGAGGAGGTCAGTGTGCAGCGCAGGCCAGGCGGGACCGCGGACGACCGGTGGTGGTGCTCAGGGTGGCGAGGGATGCTGCCGACCTTACTTTCACTTGGCATTGTGGCGGGAAGCTATTCAACGCTGCGGTGTTGTGCGAGTGCAGTTACTCCACACAGCTGTTTTGGTGACACGTTGAGTGGATACACCAGGCTACCATTGCCGTTTGTCTCAATGACTGTCCTGGTTACACCTGCGGGAACTGGACTCGTGACCTTGTGACGACCCTGACCTCCGCGTAACCCCTGTCTGACCTTTGTGTGACCTCTGTGTGACCTCTGCGTCGCCAGGTCAGGACGTGGACTTCCGCCAGGGTCCGACGGCGATGGCTGGCGCGCCTGCCGGCGACCTGGACATGCGTAAGCTGGACTCCCGCTCCGGGGTCAAAAACGGTGACCAGGACCTGCGTGTGCCGCCCAGAGCTGGTGCGTCTCGCTCAGACGGTCAGCCGGAGCTCTCTCCCACTGTGGAGCAGGGACAGTCGCGCGGCAGACCTTCTATCAGTCCATCGTGGCACGTGTGAAGACATTGCAACGCAATGTGTTGGCCAGCAGGTCCTACGTTTTGTAGTGATGCACCATGCGTGCTTAATATGGCCAACGAAAGTTCAGCCGGGTACGCCGTGCGTGCTTAATATGGCCAACGAAAGTTCAGCCGGGTACGCCGTGCGTGCTTAATATGGCCAACGAAAGTTCAGCCGGGTACGCCGTGCGTGCTTAATATGGCCAACGAAAGTTCAGCCGGGTACGCCGTGCGTGCTCAATATGCCCAACGAAAGTTCAGCCGTGCGTATCGGTCATGTGACACTCCTACATTTTAAGCGAACTTGTCTAGTGTTCCGATGCTTAGGCAGGCTTACTGTGTAGGTCTAGTGAGGTATATTGGTCTGGAGTTATGTGCGGCTGCTATGACCTGCGACGATTAACGCTGTGCGACCCTCCCGCAGGAGCTGACGGCGCCCGTTCCGGGCCGCCCGCCGGACACCGGGGAGACTTGGACCTGCGCTCTGGGGACCGAGACATGCGCGGCCCGCCGGCGCAGGACTTTGACGCCAGGTGAGGCTCGGTGGCGACCCAGCCCTGATACCATCCGCTGGGCACTGCACGAGCACATGTGGGACGGTGGTCTAACTCTGTAGTAGGTCACAGGCTGGGTGCTATGCACAATGCTCATGCCTTTCAAGTGCGTCAATTGAAGTCATTGTAGGTCCAGACTGACCACCGGTTGGCGGGATAGCCTTCTACCAGTGGTTGTTTTGAGTTGCTTAAGTTGAGTTCTAAAGTCATGACCTCTATACCGACTGACACTGGCACCTGACCTGTTCACCGGCCTTGCCACCAGATCATGTGGCCTGGCTCAGATCATGGCGTGACTTGTATGGCTGATTTGTGACGTCTGCCCTCACCACAGGTCGTTCGGCCGGGACCCGCGCGCCGCCGGCCCGCCGTTCGGACGCGGGTTCCCGGACGCTCCGCCGCCGGTGCCGGCACCCAGCAGGGACCCGCGTGAGGCCCGGGAACCGCGCGACTCGCGGGACCCGCGGGACAGCTCGCGGGACCCCCGAGCGGCCGCCGCACCGCCGGCCAGCGCAGACCGCGACATGCGAGGTCAGTAGAAACGGGGTGGGTGGCCTGTTGTGAATCTGCGTCTTGTGCATTTTGTTAATAGCATGTCCCTGCCGCTCATGCATTTTAATCAATTTCATTTAACATTTGAAGAATTGCGTGATATCTGATCAGCTCGCAAGGAAGCGCAGTGACGCTGGGTGGTTTGCTCTTTGTGCTTGAATACCACTTACCAGTATCAATAGACTTGGATGGGTTCTTTCTCACGCTCGCGGCTTATTATGACCTTTGGCTGGTGTGTGGTCCCTCCGGTCAGCTGGTGCCGGTGCTGAGGTTTGTAACAGCGGTGACTGCGTGTCTCCCCTGACCTGACCTGACCTGACCTGACCTGACCTGACCTGGTGTCGCCAGGACCGCCGTCAGGAGGCGCTGCTCGCGCCGGTCCAGACCTGGGAGCCATCAACCTGCCTGCGAACCTGGCCGGAGGCGATCAGGAGAAGGTACGGGGTGTGGACGGGGACCAGGAGAAGGTACAGGGTGTGGACAGGGGACCAGGAGGAGGTACTGGGTGTGGACAGGGGACCAGGAGAAGATATGTGGTGTGGACAGGGGACCAGGAGAAGGTACGGGGTGTGGACAGGGGACCAGGAGAAGGTACAGGATGTGGACATGGGACCAGGAGGAGGTACTGTGTGCGGACAGGGGACCAGGAGAAGGTGCAGGGTGCGGACAGGGGACCAGGCAAAGGTACAGGGTGTGGACAGGGGACCAGAAGGCATGGGGGTGTGGACGGGGGACCAGGAGAAGTTACGCGGTGTAGACGGGGGACCAGGAGGATATACGGGGTGTGGACAGGGGACCAGGAGGAGGCACAGGGTGTGGACAGGGGACCAGGAGGAGGTACTGGGTGTGGACAGGGGACCAGGAGAAGGTACAGGGTGTGGACGGGGGACCAGGAGGATATACGGGGTGTGGACAGGGGACCAGGGGAATGTACGAGGTGTGGACGGGGACCAGGGAAATGTATGAGGTGTGGACGGGGGACCAGTGGAGAGTGCGGGGTGTGGGGGACCAGGAGAATGCACGGGGTGTGGACACAGGGAACCAACAGAAGGTGTGGTGGTGTGCATGGGAGACCAGGAGAAGCTATGGGGGACCAGGAGAATGCACGGGGTGTGGACACAGGGAACCAACAGAAGGTGTGGTGGTGTGCATGGGAGACCAGGAGAAGCTATGGGGGTATGGACAGGGGACCAGGGGAGGGTGCGGGTGTGGACAGCGGACCAGACGGAATGTGGACAGAGGACCAGAATGTACGGGGTGTGGACAGGGGGTCAGGAGAAGGTATGGGGTCGGTAGGTGGATAGGAAGGTACTGTAGGTCCCATTCATGTCCAATACAAGTAGAACCGGTGCTTCCCTCTCTCGGCTCTTCATGAACTAACGTTTGTGTTTCCTCTCGCCAGGCGGCGCTGATTATGCAGGTGCTGCAGCTGTCGGACGAGCAGATCGGTATGCTGCCTCCGGAGCAGCGCCAGAGTATCATGGTACTGAAGGAACAGATCTCAAAGTCTGCACGCTGAGCCGCCACCCTGCCGAGCATCATGCTGTGCGTCGGCGCCTGTGGTGTGTCTTGCGCGCAGTGTCCTGACGACATGTGTCGTCTGCTCTTCTGTGTACCCCTGCGCCTGGAGTGGTACCAGCGCAGCGGAAGGCGTGTTGGATAGGAGTGGGGTACGGAGTGGAGGACGGCACATTCCGCGTGTTTCCAGCCCTGTTCTGTGAAGCTGAGCTGCCGGTGAAATGACCATGTATCGCAGGCGAGGCGCCTGACGCGGCCTGTCTCGGTGTCCCAGCGTCCGAGCTGCACCTGGCTGACACCGTAACCAGCCCCTGGCCCGTCCGTAACCAGCCCCTGACCCGTCCGTAACCAGCCCCTGACCCGTCCGTAACCAGCCCCTGACCCGTCCGTAACCGGCCCCCGACCCGTCCGTGACGGGCCGCACCTGACCGGCCCCTGATCCTGATCTAGGACTGAACGGGACAGGACGGCGTCCCGGAGCGGAGCCAGGCCGCACTGTACCGACTGTATGGCGACACTGAGTGTGGCCGCGCTGGTATGGATTGATGCCTTGGCGCGCTGTGTAAATACAAGCTCTGTCAAATGCTTCTTGTATCGATCCGGGTGTTGTGTGTGGAGAACGCGCCGAAGTTATAGGTGTTTTAGTGGGCACAATCTTAGTGCGCAACACACACTTGGTGGTGTTCGGGCTTGGATCCTCGAGGAGCGTCACGCTGACCCAAGCGGGGAAGACGGGATCCTTCGCCAATAGTCTGATTCGAACCCGAAAACCACGGATTTCTGGCCTAATGCTTCGACGACTGAGCTATCAGGCCCGCCGACTACTACTGTTGATTGCAGACACTGCTTTATGTTGTGTTCACCTCATAAAGTTTATATTTGGACAAATAATGGCTGTTAAAGGGAATAAGTCACCTTGAAAGTTGTCTTGAAATTCAACCATGCGGTGCATCTTGAGCTCAAAACTACGAATATGACTTTTGGTCTGGACAACTGATGGATATATGTGGAGAGAGAAGTGAGTTTCTCTTTGTATTTCACGAGAAATCGTACGATGACGGCTGGCGTTCTGGCTCCACCCCGCTCCGCCTGACGCCAAGTACAGTAACAAGGGCCGCCGCGCCTTCCGGGCGGCTGAGCGGATATTAACGAGGCGTCGTGATCAGAGTACGCGCCAGAGTGTGTACCTGCCTCCGGCGGCGTGCGTTCATGTCCCGATCGTGGCCCGGAACAGCGGACATGAAACCGGGCCCACTAGTCCTGTGTCGAAATTACTTAACGTAGGGAGGTAATTATTTCACCACAACCCATTTTTAGATCTGCTCTACAAGTCTGCTATCTCAGTCCAAAACCCCATGGTAAAGGTGAACTGTTCCCTTTAAACGATAGTTTTCCAAGTGAGACATTTCCATCTTCGATTCTGTATTCAAACAAGTCGTATTTGAATCATGCGCAGCTTGTCCGCGCACGTCGCTGCGCCACACAGCTATTGCCGGCGATATGAGCACCTTGCATATGCACATACACAGCATGGGACGGGGCTCGACACGTAGCTACCCCCACAGTCATTCATTCGGTCCCCCAACTGCGATTGGCTCTGTGAACGGAGCATTCGTGGACCGCACGCAGTTACAGCGACGCCACTGTAACGATTTCGGCGACTGATACGGCGACACGGACGGCACACATTATGCGGGGACGGAAGGCAGCAGCTTCACTGCTGTCTGGTCACTGATACGGCAGCTTCACTGTTGTCTGTTCACTGATACGGCAGCTTCACTGCTGTCTGTTCACTGATACGGCAGCTTCACTGCTCTGTTCACTGATACGGCAGCTTCACTGCTGTCTGGTCACTGATACGGCAGCTTCACTGTTGTCTGTTCACTGATACGGCAGCTTCACTGCTCTGTTCACTGATACGGCAGCTTCACTGCTGCCTGTTCACTGATACGGCAGCTTCACTGCTCTGTTCACTGATACGGCAGCTTCACTGCTGCCTGTTCACTGATACGGCAGCTTCACTGCTGCATGTTCACTGATACGGCAGCTTCACTGCTGTCCACTGATACGGCACTGCGTGAACGTCTCACGCAAAATAGATGGCAGCACTTGACGCTGCATTTGCGTAGTCATTCAACGTTCCATGTCAATTCATGAGGATCTAACCTAGCTACGACTAAACATTTGCTCAGGTAAAACCGACTGGTCCCGTTTTCCAAGTGTCTGTGAGTCGTGCGCCACGCGTCAACACCTGCACCTGCACATCGCTGGCCGTCAGCGACTGCTAACCGGCCGGCTAGTCCTTCGCCGGCCCTCTCACTCGTGCACTCACACACTCGCGCTCGCATCTGTATCACAAGGAGTCTGTGGCGGGGGTGGGGCCCGCCCCGGCCGTGCCCGCCGCCAGCGGCCTCTACCGCCGCCGGCGCAGGTCGTTGCTCTGCTCGGCGGCCGCCTTCAGGGCCTCATCCACCAGGGCCTGGCCCGACTTCACCGCCGGCGTGGGTGGTACCGTCACATCCGTCGCCTCCGTCGGCGGCGTCGGCGTAGACGAGCCTTCGGCGGCCGGCTCTGACGACGCCGTCGGTTTTGCCGCCTCTGCGGCGCTCTCAGTTGCTACTGCTGGCGCTGCCTCGGTGGCAGCAGCCTCGGTGACAGCCTCAGCTTTAGCCTCGGTGACAGCCTCAGTGACAGCCTCGGCAGCAGCATCGGTGACAGCCTCGGCAGGAGCATCGGTGACAGCCTCGGCAGCAGCCTCAGTGACAGCCTCGGCAGGAGCATCAGTGACAGCCTCGGCAGGAGCATCAGTGACAGCCTCGGCAGGAGCATCGGTGACAGCCTCGGCAGGAGCATCGGTGACAGCCTCGTCAGGAGCATCAGTGACAACCTCGGCAGGAGCATCGGTGACAGCCTCGGCAGGAGCATCGGCGACAGCCTCGGCAGGAGCATCGGTGACAGCCTCGGCAGGAGCATCGGTGACAGCCTCGGCAGCAGCCTTGGTGACAGTCTCAACATCCTCGGTGACAGACTCTTCTGAAGCTTCGGCAGGAGTTTTAGTGACAGCCTCAGTCTTAGCCTCGGTGACAGCCTCAGCAACAGCCTTGGTGACAGACTCGGCAGCCTCGGTGACTGCCTGGGAAGCAACATCGGTGGCAGGTTCGGCAGGTGCCTCGGCGACAGCCTCAGCCGCAGCCTCGGTGAGAGGCTCGCCAGCAGCCTCGGTAGCAGCCTCAGCCGCAGCCTCAGCGAGAGCCTCAGCAGGAGCCTCGGTGACAGCCTGAGCAGAAGTATCGGTGACAACCTCAGCTTCAGCCTCGTTGACAGCCTCGGCAGAAGCCTCGGTGACAGCCTCGACAGAAGCCTCGGTGACAGCCTCGGCAGCAGCCTCGGTGACAGGCTTGGCAGCCTCCGTGACAGTCTCGGCAGCAGCCTCGGCAACAGCCTCGGCAGGAGCATCAGTGACAGCCTCGGCAGGAGCATCGGTGACAGCCTCGGCAGGAGCATCGGTGACAGCCTCGGCAGGAGCATCGGTGACAGCCTCGGCAGGAGCATCAGTGACAACCTCTGCAGGAGCATCAGTGACAACCTCGACAGGAGCATCGGTGACAGCCTCGGCAGGAGCATCGGTGACAGCCTCGGCAGGAGCATCGGTGACAGCCTCGGCAGGATCATCGGTGACAGCCTCGGCAGGAGCATCGGTGACAGCCTCGGTAGGAGCATCAGTGACAGCCTCGGCAGGAGCATCGGTGACAGCCTCGGCAGGAGCATCCGTGACAACCTCGGCAGGAGCATCGGTGACAGCCTCGGCAGGAGCATCAGTGACAACCTCGGCAGGAGCATCGGTGACAGACTCAGCCATAGCCTCGGTGACAGCCTCAGCCTTAGCCTCGGTGAGAGCCTCAGCACCAGCCTCGGTAACAGCCTCGGCAGCCTCGGTGACAGTCTCGGAAGCAGCCTCGGTGAGAGCCTCAGCAGCAGCATCGGTGGCAGGTTCGGCAGCAGTCTCAGCAGCAGCCTCGGCAGCCTCTGTGGCAACCTCAGCAGCAGCCTCGGTGACGGCCTCGGGAACAGCCTCGGTGACAACCTCAGCAGCAGCCTCGGTAACAGCCTCGGCAGCAGGTTCGGCAGCAGCCTCGGCAGCCTCTGTGACAACCTCAGAAACAGCCTCGGTGACGGCCTCGAGAACAGCCTCGGTGGCAGTCTCGACAGAAGCCTCGGTGGCAGTCTCGGCAGAAGCCTCGGTGACAGCCTCAGCAGAAACCTCGGTGGAAGCATCGGTGACAGCCTCAGCAGCAGCCTCGGCAGCAGCTTCGGCGACAGCCTCAGTGACAGCCGCAGAAGCAGCCTCGGTGACAGCCTCAGCAGCAGCCTCGGTGGCAGTCTCGGCAGAAGCCTCCGTAACAGCCTCGGTAGGAGCCTCGGTGGCAGTCTCGGCAGCAACTTCGTTGACAGCCTCAGCAGCAGCCTCGGTGACAGACTCGGCAGAAGCCTCGGTGACGGCCTCGGCAGCAGCTTCGGTGACAGCCTCGGTGACAGCATCGGCAGCAGCTTCGTTGACAGCCTCGGTGACATTCTCAGCAGCAGCCTCGGTGATAGCCTCGCTTACAGGCTCAGCTGCAACTTTGGGTTCAGGCTCAGCCTCAACTGAAACTTCGTTGACAGTCTCGTCCTTCGCCTCTGCAGCAGCCTCGGCTCCAGCCTCAACAGCAACTTCGTTGATAGCTTCGTCATTAGCTTCTACCACAGCATCCCCCGCAGCCGCCGCAGCTGCACCAGGCATGACCGTCGTAGCCTCAGCCATCATCTCCGGCTCTGCCGTCGTCACATCAACTCCGCCCTCCGCCGCCCCCGTCTTATCCGCGGGCTCCTCAGCCGCTTTCGTCTGCTCGGCGGCCTCCAGTCGCTCGTCGGCTGTCACCTTGTTGATCACCCTGGCGCGGCGGTGGTCGTCCAGGCTGTTGTTCACCACCGGCAGCAGCTCGGCCTCCACGTGCCGCTCGCCATGGTGCATCTCGTCCTCGGCCAGACTGGGGGCGTTCACCGGCTCGTCCGGGACCTCGTTTGCCTCGGCGGCCACGGTCGGCGGCAGCGCGGACTGGGTCGCCTCGGAAGACTCGCCGCCCTCCACGACGTTCTCTTCCGCAGATACCTCGTTTTCACTGGTGGGCGGTTTGGAGGAAGTTTCCGGTTCCGGTTCGGCAGTGGCTTCCGGTTCCGGTTCGGCAGTGACTTCCGGTTCTGGCTCTGGCTCTGCGGTAGCTTCCGGTTCCGGTTCTGGCTCCGCAGTGGTCTCCGGTCCCGGCTCGGCGGTCGTTACCTCGACGCTGGTGCTCTCCCATTCGGGCGCGATGCCCATCGCGTTCATCATGTCGAGTTTCTCGTCCAGACTGAGCTGGTCAGCGGCGGAGGCCACATCCGGCTCTAGCGACGGCTCAGACTCGGGCTCAGGCTCGGCGGTCGGCTCGGGCTCGGGCTCGGCAGTCGGCTCGGGCTCGGGCTCGGCGGTCGCCTCGGGTTCCGGGGTGGTCTCAGGCTCAGAAGCTGGCGTGGTCGACTCGCCGGTCAGCTGCGCTCGACTCTCCACCTCCTCAGCGGTGGCGTCTGGGTCGAGTGCGTTACTAGCGTCGGATACAGGCGTGGCCTCCGGTTCCGGCTCAGGGGTTGTTTCCGGTTCCGGCTCCGGCTCCGGTTGCGCTGTGGTGATTTCACCGGGCTGATGGAACGCGTGATCCACACCGAGCCAGTTGTCTTGCTCCATAAGAGCTTCTGAACTCTCCGACTCCGGCTCCGATGTAAGCTTCGGTTCAGGTTCAGCAGTAGCCTCTGGCTCAGGCTCGGGTTCTGCTGTGGTCTCCGGCTCAGGCTCCGCCGTAGCCTCTGGCTCCGGCTCAGGCTCCGCCGTGGTCTCTGGTTCCGGCTCGGGCTCAGCTGTGGTCTCCAGCACCGGCTCCTGGTTGGCTCCGTTGTCCAACACAAACTCGTCTCCGTTCCACCTTGTCACTGTTGGCGGCACTGTAAACAGCAGAATACATCGGTCAGCTACGGCTGCCCGGTGCACTATCGTAAGACTTCATGGCGTTCTGAAGAGAAAGCAATCCGCTGTCGATTGAGCTGATGAGTTAATCATCAGCACTAAATTCATATTCTCTGCCTGAGATGAAAAGTCAAAATTGTTCTCAAAAGTCCATGTATTATCGGAAATGTTATCTTCGAGTCACAGATGTAAAGCGGTACAGTCTGCATTTCAGGCATGTAATGCGGTACAGTCTACCTAACATGCAAGCACTGCGGCGTAGTCTACCTTTGAGGGAGTATTGTGACATATTTGGCAGTAATCTCGACAATGCTGGAAGGTAAAAAATGAGCAAGCCATCACATATTTTTTTTTAGGAAATATAATTCATTTACTAATATGCAATGTTTTGAACGTGATACCGCTTGGTCTCCAGCCACAAACACTGTGTCACCTGTGATACATCATATCATACAAGTTGGTAGGTACTAATCAACAGTGGTGGATCTACGGTTGGGCAAAATGGGCAATAGCTCCCCCCCCCCCCCCCACCGCCTGAAATCGGTTCAAAATTGACACATTTCCTGATATAGAAGACAATCTAAGCAACTTTTACTAAGGAAAGTTAGCTTTAAATCAGCTATCAATGCATAAGCAAACGAAATCCGATGAGTTTTCAGAATTGTGTGAGACTTTTGGGAATTTTGCCCCCCTCCAAAACCACCCGTTCTGGATCCGCCACTGCTAATCAATGCGCACACAGCCTTAATGATCGTGTCGTGCCCCTACAACTTTCTTATGGCTCTGGACGGGTTGGTACGTCTACCGTCAGACTTACCTCCGTGCACGCCCACGCAGGTCATGGCATCGTCAGCGAGCTCCATCGCCTCGGGGCAGACACAGCGGAACTGGTCATCGGACGCCGAGTAGTGACACTTGTAAGAGCAGCCGGCCTCTCCCGAGGCGCACAGGTCTCTCAGCGCTGGCCGAGAGAGTAATGCGTCAATACGGCGTCCAGAGCGGTGCCTAATACCATCGCCTTGCCTATACCTGTGTCACTCGAACATAAAGCTGTGCATTTTGTTGTATTACCCGGGTTGTCCCTAAAGCGAATTCTGAATACCGGCATTTGCGTTCTGAGCAGGTGTGTAGGATCCTATTCAGTTGAGGGGGATTCAGCCTCCTCAACTTAAAATCAAATAGTTGACATACAGCAACAATAACAAGGGAAATATATAGAAATACCGAGACAAATCCAAATCCAAATATAATATTTTGTAGGTATATCGAACGAAACCAGTATTCATGATGGGGGAAATAAGATGAGAATAAACATTTTTGCTATGCTAGCTGGACCTGTATTCAGCCCCCCCCCCCCTCAACTGATTTTGAGAATCTACGCCCCCGATTCTGAGGAATGGAGGTTTCACTGAATGTTGCTATGGACGCCAAGCATGCCATTCCCTTGATGACAACATGCATCACTCAGTAGAATGCATGCACACAAATAAGCGATGCGATGCGTCTATATGTGGTGCTCACGTTCTACGCTGATCTGGGAGACGGGGAACCGGGCACCGTTGAACTGTAGACCCTCGGGGCTGGCGAAGTAGTCCATCAGACGGTGCTGCAGTCGCTGGGCGGTCTGCTCCGGGGGCGCGGAGCCCGTGTCGCCGGTGGTGATGTGGTAGTACACCATGATACTGCCCGGCCTACGGAGCACGCCCAGGGCAGTACGGTCAGATCTAATGGGCCGAGAGAGGTGGCGGCCGGGGCGTCGCCGGACACTTTTGAGTGTGTGTGTGTGGGGGGGGGGGGGGGGGGGGCGGCTGAAATGACGAAAAAATATACCCCCATTTTTGCGTGTATTTAAGCCTTTGAAACATTTGTATGTGGATGTTCATGTTATAGTAGGTACTTGTTATTTAGCGCCGCCATGCGGCGCGAATTTTTTTACGGGTTTTCCTGATAAAACCCAGAAATAAAGGCGGTAGGCCATGTAGAGGGTAAGAAGCTAAAAATGTTGTTAATTCAATTCAGCGTTACAAGGAACCGAATACGATGACGATGACTTTGTTATGACGTGACGTGAAAGTTTTTATTTTAGGTCGTGGAAACGCAATTTTAATATTGGAACCAGACTGTGAGTGGAGTCAAGCCTCAGGCTACCTCTTTTTCTGGTTGCACATCTCGGTATTATTAAAAATAGTGACATGAAGGTACTTTTTCATATACATTAGCCTCGGATAGTATATCACGATGACCGGTAGCAGTCAGCACTCAATAGTACATATGATAATAACCAGTACAACACCTTTTTGGGCGATGACCGAACGGGCGCGCTCTGGTAAAGCTAAAACAGGTTTAAATTATGAAACGGTACGGGAGCACCCGTGGTAATAACACATAGTCCTTTTAGTCCTTTTAGTCCCGCATAAAAATTGTCAGGCCTCCATGCATGCCAACGTAAAAATTAAGTTTTATTAAAGGGAAATAATGACCTTTTGATTTTGTTAGCAACAATTTCTTAGGCTACCGTGATGGTTTTAAAATTATTTTATTTAAATTTAAGAATTAAATAAAATTATTCCCAAATTCAAAGTTGTAAGTTTGGAAAAAATACAAAACAAGTACCTTGTGTACTTCATGATGGTCATTGACAAATTTGTCCTTCCCTACCATTGTTTACATCGAGTCATTATTGGAGGCTCTGTGACATTTCCGATCAAACTGAGCGCTGCTCGGACACACGCTAGTAGCGCTTTCGTTCTCCATGGCAACCAGGCGTCAGCCAATTAAAAGCCAGAAAGGGAATACATTCTGGCTTTTCATTGGCTCACGCCTGGTTGCCATGGAGAACGAAAGCGTTACTAGCGTGCGTTCGAGCAGCGCTCTGATCCGTGAAGCAATCCGTGAAGCATCCGTGATGCATGACTGACTATCAGTATAAGTCATGAATAACAACAACATGCAAGCTATACCAACTCGAATAAAATAAGGGCGGAATTAATTGAACCCCAGGCAAGCTAGTATTCGCAAAGCACTCGGCACTGCGCCACAATAGCAAAAGGTGAGGGAAATGCATATTGGATACAATATTATTACGTCACAAGTTTCTGAAGTGTCAACTACTATGAAATACAGTGATAAAATACCTTTAATAATGATTAACAAGAAAATTCAAACCTAAAAACGATAATTTGAATAAGTCTTTAATTAGCTTTCAACTCAAAATCAGATATATTTTGCAATGCTACACAAGATTGGCACCAGTGACGTCATTAACAAAGCCTGCTACGGGACTTGGGTATACTAATCAGGAACAACTCGCCAAGTGCGCCGAGATGGTTAAGTGCGCCGAGAAGCATGCCAATGACTTTGTAAACAAATCGCCGACGCTAAATAGGTTGCCGTCGATGTGCATCGATGAGCTTCCGATTTAATTGCCAGTTTTGTGTTATTGTTTGTTAGTTTTTTGGGGAAAAATTATTATTTTTCATGATAATATAAAGCATAGTGTTATATACAGCCACAGACAAATTATATAATACTCCTAATGTTGAAAACAAATGAATTGATTTGCAAAAATTGAGGGTCGCAACCACTAACTATGCCGCCGTTGATGTGCATCGATGAGCTTCCGATTTTATTGCCACTTTTTCCAATCGCTGTTAGTTTTAGAAGATCGCCGGGCATATAATCAGAACAAGCAGAACGCACAATATATTTTCACTCCATTGCGTAAAAAAACAATACGGGAAAAGCCCGCAGTTTGATGAGGACCAAAAGTACTTGCAAGCACCGGTCGTTAAAAGTGTGGAACGCTTATCAACTTTAACTTGAAATATCTTTCGGTAGGAAAGTTTTCATGCAAAATGTGATGAATTTACAATATATTTTGATCTCGTCTGGCGATTTCAAGTGCTAACTCCATTTTAGTGGAAAAAGGTCATTATTTCCCTTTAAATTGTACATGATCTCCTTTCTCGAATCCGCTAAAAGAGAGTACGTCATGAGCGCTGCATGCTTCAGCGTATACAAGTTGAATGCTTAGATAAATCAAGCCATTTTTGATCAAGAATGATTTTGGTTCATTTCGACGTCTGCGGGTGCCACGCGCTGTGGTACCACCCCTATCAGAACGCAACATAACAGAATCAAAATTGATTTGATGGTGCTATCCAATGGTGAACACTCGATCTAAATCGGAGCAGTGGTTGCAAAGTTATTAGCTTCCGAAAAGCGTCTGTATGGCCGGGTCGGGCCGGTTGGGCCGGTTCGGGCCGGGTCAAATGTAAATTTGTCTAGTAAGTTGACGAGAAACCTCACGGGCGCTTCGCGCCCGCTCGATAATAACTGTATACATATGTACCGAACTGTAACCAACAACTGGTAACAGTGCAAATGGTTTGAAAGCAGCAAGGGGCTGCTGCTATTAGGGGCATAACGACTTTTCCGCGCATAAATGGTCCCTGTGGATCTGGAGGAGCCTGGGGGGAGATGACTTGGGGAGATGGTCCTGGCCTGGGCCCCACTATTAGCTATTCGGTTCAGCAAGTTATGCACCGCTGGAGTAGCTGTCGTGTGCCGATGTCCGCGTCCTTGCGTTCGCGTCGTCTTTCTCGGAAATCGGCAGACTAGCTGAACATGTAGCCCGCTTGAAAGCTAATATTTTATGAAGTGAGTGGGTCCTGATGGAATTCATTTTCCAATTTTCCAAATTTGCATAAGCAATTGCGAAACTTGTGTCATGCCGCGAAGCGGCGATACATTTCCTTTTTTACTGTAGATAGCTGAATTGTGACTGCAGCAAACGCAATTTTTACGATAAATTGCTAACTTTCCGCGTACAAAGTGAGTGAGGTGGGTGGGGGGTGGAATAGGGGGGGGGGGGGGGTCCGGTCTCCCCGACCCCCGTCGGTGACGCCCCTGCATGTTACGGATGAAATTTCCTTCGTTTTCCTTTCGGAGCAGCGGTGTGTCGAAGGGAAAACGAAGGCAAATTTCATCTGTAACTGACTGAGTCCATTTCCATGTCGCAGGGGTGTAGGATCCTATTCAGTTGAGTGGTCTTAAGCCCCCCAACTTGGCTTCAGCCCCCCCCCCCACTTCGACGAGGAAGTGGGTCAAATCCGGGGAGAAATCTGTATTTGTGTGGATTTTGATGGTACTTTAAGCAATTTTTCCCAGCTCAACCCCCCCCCCCCCCCCACAACTTTTCTCGAGAAGCTACGCCCCTGCCACGTCGTATTTTTCAGATTCCAATCTCTATTTTAATAGGAATTACATGATAACTGGAATCAGCTTCCGCCATAAAAAATGTGTGTGTGCGTGGGGGGGGGGGGGGGGATGGGGCGGCCATCATAAAGTGTGGGTGGTCGACCCCCCGGTTTGCAAAAGTGGGGGACCCCTCCTCCGTCAGCGACGCTCCTGGGTGTCGGAATGCGTTGTCCTGGCTGGCACGGTCACGTATAGACCATATAAGATTCGGCAGCTGTTTCATGTGTGCTTGTTCAGCACGCGGTTGTGTCACGACTGCATGCCACTGTTGCTCGATTAAACCATGGCCATGTATGAATGTAAGCTGGATAAGCGCGTGGTAAAGTATTCAACATTGTGTAGCGCAACATTTTTGCTGTGATTTACCAGAGCAGCAAGTTAACGTTTCATACATATTTATGTTTGCCTGTTTGCACTATCCTCCTGGAGGAAAGGTATCCAATGCAACACGTCGTCTGTCAGCTAGTTGTCGTGCAACACAGCTTACCCGACAATGGCGTCGAACTAACGGAAGCCACTACGTAGTTGGTTGGAAAGTCGTAATTATCGTGACAGTTGTCTGCAACGCATGTCTTCCTAGAACAGTGCACCGAGATGGTGTATCGCACGTGCTAATGGCAACTGTAATACGAATATCGGCATGCGCGAACTTACTCGAATTTGCGGATTTTGATTCCGATCTGTCCAAGGTCGTCGCCTTCTCGCCAGTTAAAGCTGGAGAAAGCCTCAGCCATCTGTGGGTTAACACATTACAGTTGTCAACTCATAACATACTCCGCGGTGGTCAGTCTGCTTCAAAGAAAGCAAAGGCAGTTAGTTCTCAGTCACAGACAGAAACCATGTTTACTGACTAGTTATAGCAAGAGAAGTCAGGGTTTCTTAAACATTATGTCAGACTTAAAACTCTGTGGTAATAAGCAAAACTGGGGAATCGCGCATTTACGATTATGGGTATACATTTCTGAGTTTGTGTTGACAATACAAACGCTGGATAAGAATGGTCTCATCTGGAAGCTTACCTCTTTCTTGACCCGGACGGTCATCCTGAGAAAGTCAGCGGACGTGTTGTCCTTGAGGCCCTCCGGGAACTCTTCATCCAGCGTCATGGTTGCGTTGAATATGGACCGAACTGCGGCAGGGACGGAGTTCGTTACAAAACCAGACCTGCGAGGCCCCGTTCGTGGGCGTGCGGTCAACGCGAAATGACAATACCAACTTTGGCAATACGTGCCACTTAGTTCAAGTTCCCCAACAAGTTGTCACCTAACAAATGTATACAAACTGGGATGCTTTTACTGCCAGAGTTTGAACAAACAGCACCAGGTGTACGTAAATGTGTCAGACAGATACTGTACCAATTCAAATCATCCCATTTGGTGCATTGACCAAGAGAAAGAAAGCAAATAACAAGAAATGAGCCTGGCACCGAGCTAGAGATTGAAACCATCGGTCATTAATGCAAACGTAAACCACTAGCTCAGCGGGACAAAATCCCAACATCCGTTTACTGTTAACAGCCTGCTATATTTGAACTTTTGGAGAAACTCACCGGCGGGTGCTGGTCCATCCGCCTCGAGTTTGGGAACTCTGCCGGTGTCGAATGACGCCTTCAGCTCTATCTCGGGCTCCGCTGTCGTCGTCTCGGGCTTCAGTTCCGGCTCCGCTGTCGTCTCCGGCTCGGGCTCCGGTTCCGCGGTAGCCTCTGGCTCCGGCTCAGGCTCTGCCGTTGTCTCAGGCTCAGGCTCCGCCGTAGCCTCTGGCTCAGGCTCTGTCGTCGTCTCTGGCTCAGGCTCCGCCGTCGCCTCTGGCTCTGCCGTCGTCTCAGGCTCAGGCTCCGCCGTTGCCTCAGGCTCAGGCTCCGCCGTTGTCTCTGGCTCTGCAGTCGCCTCTGGCTCAGGCTCGGGCTCCGCCGTCGTCTCTGGCTCCGGTTCCGCTGTTGTCTCTGGCTCATCGAACAGTCCTCCGAATACAGACTCGTGGTCTTCTATCATGGTGTCAGGCTCAACGGTGGTCATCAGTTCCGGCTCCGTCTCCGGCTCCGGCTCAGGCTCAGGCTCCGCCGTAGCCTCGGGCACTGGCCCCGGTTCCGCAGTGGACTCCGGCTCCGGCTCCGCAGTGGACTCCGGCTCCGGCTCCGGCTCCGCAGTGGACTCTGACTCTGGCTCCGGCTCCGGCGTCGTGTCATAGTCGTTACCTCCGAACGACCAGTGGTCCACCTCGGTCGGCTGCGGTTCCGGCGCCGGCGTTGTCTCGCCATCCTCATGGATCCACTGGCGGGGTGTCGTCTCGCCATCCTCATGGATCCACTGGCGGTGCCTCGTCTCCCCATCTTCGTGGATCCACTCGTGCTGATCCATCTCGTGGCCGGAGAGTCCGGTCTCGGTAGGCTGCACCTCCGGCTCTGGCTCCACCGCCATTTCGCCGTCCTCATGTGGCCACTCATGGTCCACAGAGTAAGTGGAGTCGGGATGGAGCGCGGCGCTCAGGTGCGGGTCCTCGATGCGGTGGATCTCCGGCGCCATCTCAGTCACAGCTGGCTCTGCGGGGAGACAGGCGAAAACGTCAGCGTCCGCTCCTGTTCTAGTTACCAGTTACCGCTTATCACTCACATCAGCCCTTAACCCGCGACTTACTGGGGGGGGGGGGGGGGTATTTTTTGCCCCCCTCTCCCATTATTTTAAAATAACTCCTAAACGAACACCAGTATTGTCACCAAACTTGCAGTACCTTCTCTCACATGAATTCTACACACGTTGGAGAAGGACAAAATATGAGGTTATGATAGGTCAACCGGAATTGACGTCAGAGTGACGCATGTTCTTCGGTTTTTGTTGCAAAATAATGGTTTGCGGAAAACGCTGTCAAAGGTAAGATGTTTGAGATAAACTAAATTGTCTTAAATAAAATTACTGACAATTTACCGGACTATCACACTGCTATCTCGGATTTCTGAGTTTTTTTCAATTCAAATTTTTAAGAAATCCAAATACATTTCCTTTTTTTACAGAATTTGCACACAAAAAAAGCAGAATTATCCAAAAGCCGGATTATAAGTGATCGAGACGTGTTCGGTGAATATGTGTACCAAATTTTAAGTCGATATCTTCACAAATTACTGACTTATGACCTTTAACCCGCGAGTTACTGGGGGGGCTATTTTTTGCCCCCCCCCCCTCTCGTTATTTTGCAATAACTCCTAAACAAACACCGGTATCGTCACCAAACTTCCAGTACCTTCTCTCACATCAATTCTACACATGTTGGCAAAAGGAAAAATATGAGGCTATGATAGGTCAACCGGGAATGACGTCAGAGTAACGTCATGTTCTTCGGTTTTTGTTGCAAAATAATGGTTTGCGGAAAACGCTGTCAAAGGTACGATATTGGAGATAAACTAAATTGTTTTAAACTAAATTACTCACAATAGACCGGGCTATCAAACTGCTATCTCGGATTTTTGAGATTTTGTGAAATTCAAAATTTTTAGAAATCCTTTTTTTTTACAAAATTTTCAAGAAAAAATCAGAGTTATCCAAAAACCGGAATATATGTGATCGCGACGTATACGGTAAATATGTGTACCAAATTTCAAGTCGATATCTTTAAAAATGACCGAGTTATGACCTTTAAATGACAAAAATCGGCCACTTTTCACAATATTACTATGCATAAAAACGCATTTCCATTTTTGCTTTTTACTTCTATTTATATGGAACAAACAATGTTCTAAGGTCATTTTTCGCGTTCTAGACGAAAAACAAACCCATAAACATGTGTTACAACGCCTAATGACCGTAATCTGCAGTTTGACCTCGTGACCTCGGATGACCTTGACCTGACCCAAGGTCACAAACAGCTTAGAAAGGTACTTAAGTGTCAAGACACACGAATCATACCGATTTATCGACAGCTTATGCGTTTAATATCGCAATTTTGCGCGACAATTCCATCCATCGAGACCTTTTGACACGGTCAAACATTTTGTACTTGACCTGACCTGTGACGTCATCAGTGACTCCGAGGTCAACAATATTATGTTTCCCTCGATAAATTTTCCAGGGCTATCGAATGCCGTTTGAATTTTTACATTCGGTCCAGTAGTTCCGGAGATCAGAGGGGGGGGGGCTAAAAATAGCCCCCCCAGTAAGTCGCGTTATGAAATATACCCCAGTAACTCGCGGGTTAAATTACAAAAATCGACCACCTCTCACAGCATTACTATGCATAAAAACACATTTCCTTTTTGCTTTTGACTTCTATTTATATGGAACAAACAATATTCTAAGGTCATTTTTCGCGTTCTAGACGAAAAAACATAAACATGTCTTACAACGCCTAATGACCATAATCTGCAGTTTGACCTCGTGACCTCGGATGACCTTGACCTGACCCAAGGTCATAAACAGCTTAGAAAGGTACTTAGAAGTGTCAGACACACGAATCATACCGATTTATCGACTGCTTATGCGTTTAATATCGCAATTTTGCACGACAATTCCATCCATCGCGACTTTTGACACGGTCAAAACAAATGTACTTGACCTGACCTGTGACGTCATCAGTGACCCCGAGGTCAACAATATTATGTTTCCCTGGATAAATTACCAAGGGCTATCGAATGCCGTTTGAATTTTTACATTCGGTCTAGTAGTTCCGGAGATCCGAGGGGGGGGGGGGGAGGGGCAAAAAATAGCCCCCCCCCCCCCAGTAAGTCGCGTTATGAAATATACCCCAGTAACTCGCGGGTTAACACATAAATTCACCATAAATGTAGCAGTTTGTGTACATTATACAGGTTACTGACAACATTATATTTATTTAAGTTACGTCCGAACTAGGCGTTGCGATTTTTTTTTCACCGGGTTCCACTAGATCTGCTTCCGTCGCTATTCCCTCCATCAACCTCAGGCCAGTCAGTTGCCGACTGCCTTTGACCTACCTGGAAACACGCAGGTGCGTCCGTCGCCGTCGACCTCCATCCCGGACGGACAGAGACAGACGAACTCCATGGTCGAGTAGGAGAACTGGCACTCGTGTGAGCAGCCGGACTGGTGCAGCGAACACAGGTCCTCCATCGCTGTAACACCGGGACACAGCAGGTCAGAGCTCATCGTTCACCAAATAACTACACAGCAATGGCCACCCTAATAGGCTGTGACCTTTCCCAAAGCAGTCATGCAGATGGAACATCTCACGATGGAACCGAAGTCTGCGATGTAATTAGGAATTCACATTTTCTTAGCTGAGGAGAGAGTCCGCTCAAATATCCGCTCAAATAAGCATTTAAATAAGCACAGAACTTCATCTTAATGTGATCGTCATTAGCGTGGTTTGTACCTTATGTGTTTCGTAGGTATTGATTGTACTTCTATTCAACCGTAAGACTATCTCCCACTGGTTGCCAGTTCCATACGACGTTTGAGCCGACATTTATCGTCCGCTTACTCTGCCCTCCCACTGCCGCCGTCGCCGTTGCCACAGTGCAGCGCTCACTACTCACGCCTGATGTCGATGTTGGTGGCAGTGGTGGCGGCGGTCGGCGCGGCCAGGACCTGCTGCAGACGCTGCTGTAGACGGTGGCCGGCCGCCTGTGGCGACATAGTCTGCAAGTGCTGCGCCAGGAGGACAAACTCGGCCACGACACTGCCCCGGCTGCAGAACAGAGGTGAGGCATGGTGTCGGAAGGTGGCTGAGCCTGACGTCGCGCAGGCATATTCACATGGCGGGTGCCCTCCATGAATGAATATATTTATGTATGTAGGAAATGTTTATAAGCAAGACAAAAAGACGAGAGAAAAAAAGCATAGTTCGCTCGTACCGTTGGGGCAGTCTGGCGTTAGCCGTGATGTCCCCTTTGTATTTCTTTGGCGCTGATCTTGATCACAACATAGGAGTCCGCTCTCCGGCAGTGTAGGTACTCACGTGAAGCCGATGACGGTGGGGGTGACCGTTCCCATGTCATCGCTGCCCTCGGGCCAGTTGTAGGGCGAGAACGCGTCGGTCAACTGGCCGAAAAAGATGGCAGTGTTAGAAGGGGGTCTGCCATTAACGCTAAGGATAGCCGCCCGATAGCGATGTTAGCACGACTTCACGAATAACACTACATAAAGCCCACTGCAGTAGAAATGCATTACAATTATCGAAAGTGATTTACCAAGCAATTTCGATTAAATTGATTTACTAAGCAATTTCGATTAAAATGATTTACCAAGCAATTTCGATTAAAGGGACTGTCCCACCTTCCCAAATGTTGTCAAATGTACGCCGCTTGTGGTGCACAATATGAAGTAATTGCTGCCGAACACGATTATGACATTTGTTTCTCGCGAACAGTGCTCAATTTAATAAAAAGTTAAGTTTTAATATTGGGGTTGAGAACGTCATATTCAGCTCTAGAGAGCTACACAGGAATCCTTTACGCTGCCAAAGTATGGGCACAATTATTTCGAGACAATTCTGGCGCTTTGAATACAAAACAAACCAACTACCAAACCATTGAAACGTAGCAAATATGTCCAAGGTTCACCTTAAAACAAGTCGACTATCATTATCAGTTGGGTAAAAAGAGACGACGCTGTCGGTTTAGAGGCCCTATTCAAATACACATGGGCCTTATTTTGTACAGATGACAAAATCAAACTCGAATATCTTTTTGATTAGATCATTGTGGTTGTTTTAACTGCTACCATACTTAATTTCAATGCTAAGCCATCAAAATGGCTATCTCAACTCAAATATAATGTTAAAGTGGGATAGTCCCTTTAAAGTGATTTACCAAGCAATTTCGATTAAAATGATTTACCAAGCAATTTCGATTAAAATTATTTACTAATCATTTTCGATTGCGAGCATGATTGTAAAAGTTCGATCGAAACAACAGAGTTCACCCTCGCCAGTGTAGGGGGGGGGGGGGCACCTCCGCCCTCGGGTTTTCGGGAGTAACTCACGTATTTATCAATGGATTGCGATGAAATTTTCAGTACCCTACTTTTGAACAATTTGACACATACTCTGATTTTTGTTTTACTTCTATCCACCATGACCCGTGACCTATGACCTGTTTCTCAGGGCCATGTCAGGCTAAACTGGCGTCCCATAGTATCGATGCTGGTAACTTGTGCAGTTTCCGAGTGTTTGTTGCTCAGGAGCATTATGTACAGATGTTAACAGGTGATATTTATGCTTCCACCAAAATCGTGGCCTCCGATGACCTGAGATAACTTTTTAGTTTCTAGGACATTTTGTGACGCTCATTTCAAATTTGGCATCCATTTTACATTAGTATATGTTCCAATGGGGTCATGTCCTTTCACAGGTCAACCGAGGTCACTGACCTCAGATGACCTGATATAACCTTTTTGGAATCTGGTAATTTCTAGGACATTTTGTCACGCAGAATTCAAATTAAGCACCCATTTTGCATAATTCTATGCTCATTCACGATTCTAGCTCGATTAAATTCAATTTCTACGCATTTACGATTTGGATGACATCTGGGTCGGTGGCATGACTTCAGAGGTAGGTCACCTAATAATCCAGGACCTTAAAATCGAATATCAACGGCTTCCTCTCATCACAAGCAACACGTTCGCTTTTGAATCGAAGCTCTAGCTCAATTAGGGGCGAAACGCCAGGGGTCCCCCCCACACGGTCACGTAGGTATCGTGCCCTACACTGGCGAGCGGCTAGTGCACACAAAGCAGGGAAAATAAGCACATCATAGGTTTTAGCGGCAGCACGAAACGAAACACGATGCTTACCTTATCCTCGACTCTTCGCTTCATCCGGCTGAACTCCTCCGAGGATTTGTCGTACAGCATTGGATTAAATTCTTCGTTAAGTCGTAAAGAACCGGTAAACACTGCATCGACTGAAATGAATTGCAAGAAAAGTGTCAACAAAAGCATGTCTGTGAGCAGATACCAGAAATCAGTTTCGTCGTAAAGAAGGACCTAAGCTGTGTATTTACCTTGTAAGAGAAACCACTTCTGTGAACAAAATGGATGTAAAAATGTCAATTCCTTCGACAAAATACGATGTTCTAGCTCAAGCATTCGCTTCTAACATGCTTGAGACCTGTCATCACATAACTGCAATCTTTACGGGATAGTAAATTGGTATTATTTCTTTCCTATGAAACCATGGGCGTCGAAAGTGAGGGACGAAGGGGGAAGAGTCGCCCAACAGGCACGCGTCTCCCCTAACATTTTCGGATTTTAAAATTACGTCTATGGGCGTTGCAGGGAAAAATCTACTTCAGAATGCCTACGTTCCCCCAACTTTCGGAAAGTGGCGACGCCATTGATGAAAACCATCAACGGATTAAAATAAACAGACGTAATTTAACCAAATCCGCGTTGCGCATATTTTCCAACCCAGGCTACACGCGCGTCACGCATGATGACGGCTCGCCCACAGCTGGGGACTGTGCTGAGTGTGAACAGGGCGGCTTACCAGTGGGCGGCGGAGGCGGCGGCGGCAGTGTAGTTGTCGGAGGTCGTCGTGGTGTCGGAGGTCGCTCGGTCGAGGGCCGCACGTCCGCCGCCGACTGCGTCTTGCCGTCAGCGGTGGCGGGGGCCGCGTCATCGCTGCCATAAAACACACCCGCTGTGGGACAGAGAGAAGCGGTGTACTGCTGAAAACGGTCCACTCGTATAGACGGGCACAAGGTAAATGCAAAAACAATACGAATCAATATTTTTATCCAGGCATGATGGTGGCGATCTTAAGTTAGCGAATTCCATTGAAATAAATAGCCTTTAATAAGCTCTAATGCTGAACCCCAGACATTCGTTCTGGTTTTGGTTCATCATGGCAGGCAGGACGAAAGAAGCTCCTGAAACTTCAGTCTGGGTGCACCTTGATCTGTGCCAGGCCTAGTGGTTTCCCTCCTTGAGGTTAGGGCACTCCGTCCCACCCGTCTCGCCGTGTCAGGGTGGTGACTGATGGACCCCCGGGTCGCCCCCCGGACAGACGGCGGTGCCAGGTACCGTGTCTCTCCAGCTGTGACCACGCGCTGACCAGAGAGGCGACCTTGGCGTGGTCTGCTGCTGCTACTGCTGCTCCTGCTGCTGCTCTGAGCATCAACAGATCCCTGGCTGTCTATTGTGTGCGATGGACACTGCATTGTTGCCAATAATGCCCGTAACGGGTCTGAAGTGCAATGGTCGTGAGGTGTACGGATTATGTAGGGAGGGAGAGGAGGGACAAAACGGACGTTTAGAAATGGAGGGCTTGAGTTGAAGCAGGAAATAAGTAAGCTGTTGTATTAGCCGGGTGTGAGGATGCATCTGATGTGCAGGGACAGGAGAGGAAGACCGAACAGGAGAGGAAGACCATTACGCATCTGGTGTTTGGACACAGCTGCAAAGCTGAAATAATATTGCAATATAATAGGCTTTTGCGCTGTATCAATGCGAGGCAATTAAAAGTAACAATGCAGAAAGCTAAACTGAGCGTTTTGTACTCACTGGAGAGCAGGATGATGAATATGATGACGGCCAGGATGATGGCCAGGATGCCTCCCCAGCAGAGGTAGCGCTGTTTTGAGGAGCTTTCTGTGACGCGGCCTCCGGGATAGTATTTCTCTCCTCTGAGGAACAGACAAGAGACGAGCGAGTCAGCCGAGATATATCGCACAAGTCACCGTTCTCCTGAGTATAATTCAGACAGTGAATCTGCTTTCCCGGATCATTTCAAGTCACTCGGAGCTATCATATCCACATACCATCATACGTCAACATCATATCATATATCAATCGACCATCACAGCTCAACGCCACTTAGCATTTCACCACCGAAACTGCTAAAACCCGTACCCGTACTTTCCACATAGATTAGAAATGACGTCACACTGTTTATTTCTTGCCGCGTGGTGACTGGTTGAATTCTTGTGCGGACGTAAGCTTGAGAAAACGTGATTTACTGCTTGTCGGAGTATTGCGCTGAGCCAGGTACCAGATAAGACGATATCCCGCTTGATGATGTCATGATGTGCAGGAAAGGACGGGAGTCAATTAGGAGAGCAAGCAAAAAGCCACGTGACATACCTAACCGTAAGCTGGAAGGCGGAAGTGATACGACGACATATGATCACTTTAAGGCTAACGGTTCTGTAAGTCTCAACTGCATATCCCAAAGTTCAATGATTAAGGACCCACAACAGAATATGTGTATTTGCGCCGAAGCAAAAAGTGCTTGTTACCCCTTGCCACGCAAGGTCAGCTCTTTCAGACAACCTCGACATAATGACACTGTCGTGCGCGTGTGTATAGGTGCAGCGCCGCCTGCGTTCCGCTGTGTTGGTGCGAGGTCTCGCTACAAAGCGGTATCGGCTTCTGGAGAGAGCCAGACTGGCTTTCCCAGCGGGCGTGACTTGGACTAGGGCCGTGACCTCGTCCGTTCACCCTTCCGGTCACGTTTTGTCAATCTTTGGCGAACTTGCGACACTGACTAACCAGACCACGGATCAAAGTCGAGCTCAGATGCCGGTCATGAACAATGAGAGGTTTACTGCTGCCAACATGAGCGCCTGCAGTACATTTAAGTAAATATTTTGCACTGGTATTTCAAATCACCGTGTCTAATTTAATCCAATTCAATCCATGCTGAGCTATAAAAAAAAGTATCCAAATCGAGGCTATTTTGATAAGTTTTCTTGCTGGAATGATAGCTGTGTCAACAAATGAAAATTGTCATACAGCAGCAGTTAAAGCCGAATTAGGCAGCGTACGCAGTCCCGGACGACTATGTGGGAATGTACTGTGGCTGTGTACCCTCCGGACGACTATGTGGGAGTGTACTGTGGCTGTGTACCCTCCGGACGACTATGTGGGAGTGTACTGTGGCTGTGTACCCTCCGGACGACTATGTGGGAGTGTACTGTGGCTGTGTACCCTCCGGACGACTATGTGGGAGTGTACTGTGGCTGTGTACCCTCCGGACGACTATGTGGGAGTGTACTGTGGCTGTGTACCCTCCGGACGACTATGTGGGAGTGTACTGCGGCTGTGTACCCTCCGGACGACTATGTGGGAGTGTACTGTGGCTGTGTACCCTCCGGACGACTATGTGGGAGTGTACTGTGGCTGTGTACCCTCCGTACGACTATGTGGGAGTGTACTGTGGCTGTGTACCCTCCGGACGACTATGTGGGAGTGTACTGTGGCTGTGTACCCTCCGGACGACTATGTGGGAGTGTACTGTGGCTGTGTACCCTCCGGACGACTATGTGGGAGTGTACTGTGGCTGTGTACCCTCCGGACGACTATGTGGGAGTGTACTGTGGCTGTGTACCCTCCGGACGACTATGTGGGAGTGTACTGTGGCTGTGTACCCTCCGGACGACTATGTGGGAGTGTACTGTGGCTGTGTACCCTCCGGACGACTATGTGGGAGTGTACTGTGGCTGTGTACCCTCCGGACGACTATGTGGGAGTGTACTGTGGCTGTGTACCCTCCGGACGACTATGTGGGAGTGTACTGTGGCTGTGTACCCTCCGGACGACTATGTGGGAGTGTACTGTGGCTGTGTACCCTCCGGACGACTATGTGGGAGTGTACTGTGGCTGTGTACCCTCCGGACGACTATGTGGGAGTGTACTGTGGCTGTGTACCCTCCGGACGACTATGTGGGAGTGTACTGTGGCTGTGTACCCTCCGGACGACTATGTGGGAGTGTACTGTGGCTGTGTACCCTCCGGACGACTATGTGGGAGTGTACTGTGGATGTGTACCCTCCGGACGACTATGTGGGAGTGTACTGTGGCTGTGTACCCTCCGGACGACTATGTGGGAGTGTACTGTGGCTGTGTACCCTCCGGACGACTATGTGGGAGTGTACTGTGGCTGTGTACCCTCCGGACGACTATGTGGGAGTGTACTGTGGCTGTGTACCCTCCGGACGACTATGTGGGAGTGTACTGTGGCTGTGTACCCTCCGGACGACTATGTGGGAGTGTACTGTGGCTGTGTACCCTCCGGACGACTATGTGGGAGTGTACTGTGGCTGTGTACCCTCCGGACGACTATGTGGGAGTGTACTGTGGATGTGTACCCTCCGGACGACTATGTGGGAGTGTACTGTGGCTGTGTACCCTCCGGACGACTATGTGGGAGTGTACTGTGGCTGTGTACCCTCCGGACGACTATGTGGGAGTGTACTGTGGCTGTGTACCCTCCGGACGACTATGTGGGAGTGTACTGTGGCTGTGTACCCTCCGGACGACTATGTGGGAGTGTACTGTGGCTGTGTACCCTCCGGACGACTATGTGGGAGTGTACTGTGGCTGTGTACCCTCCGGACGACTATGTGGGAGTGTACTGTGGCTGTGTACCCTCCGGACGACTATGTGGGAGTGTACTGTGGCTGTGTACCCTCCGGACGACTATGTGGGAGTGTACTGTGGCTGTGTACCCTCCGGACGACTATGTGGGAGTGTACTGTGGCTGTGTACCCTCCGGACGACTATGTGGGAGTGTACTGTGGCTGTGTACCCTCCGGACGACTATGTGGGAGTGTACTGTGGCTGTGTACCCTCCGGACGACTATGTGGGAGTGTACTGTGGCTGTGTACCCTCCGGACGACTATGTGGGAGTGTACTGTGGCTGTGTACCCTCCGGACGACTATGTGGGAGTGTACTGTGGCTGTGTACCCTCCGGACGACTATGTGGGAGTGTACTGTGGCTGTGTACCCTCCGGACGACTATGTGGGAGTGTACTGTGGCTGTGTACCCTCCGGACGACTATGTGGGAGTGTACTGTGGATGTGTACCCTCCGGACGACTATGTGGGAGTGTACTGTGGCTGTGTACCCTCCGGACGACTATGTGGGAGTGTACTGTGGCTGTGTACCCTCCGGACGACTATGTGGGAGTGTACTGTGGCTGTGTACCCTCCGGACGACTATGTGGGAGTGTACTGTGGCTGTGTACCCTCCGGACGACTATGTGGGAGTGTACTGTGGCTGTGTACCCTCCAGACGACTATGTGGGAGTGTACTGTGGCTGTGTACCCTCCGGACGACTATGTGGGAGTGTACTGTGGCTGTGTACCCTCCGGACGACTATGTGGGAGTGTACTGTGGCTGTGTACCCTCCGGACGACTATGTGGGAGTGTACTGTGGCTGTGTACCCTCCGGACGACTATGTGGGAATGTACTGTGGCTGTGTACCCTCCGGACGACTATGTGGGAGTGTACTGTGGCTGTGTACCCTCCGGACGACTATGTGGGAGTGTACTGTGGCTGTGTACCCTCCGGACGACTATGTGGGAGTGTACTGCGGCTGTGTACCCTCCGGACGACTATGTGGGAGTGTACTGTGGCTGTGTACCCTCCGGACGACTATGTGGGAGTGTACTGTGGCTGTGTACCCTCCGGACGACTATGTGGGAGTGTACTGTGGCTGTGTACCCTCCGGACGACTATGTGGGAGTGTACTGTGGCTGTGTACCCTCCGGACGACTATGTGGGAGTGTACTGTGGCTGTGTACCCTCCGGACGACTATGTGGGAGTGTACTGTGGCTGTGTACCCTCCGGACGACTATGTGGGAGTGTACTGTGGCTGTGTACCCTCCGGACGACTATGTGGGAGTGTACTGTGGCTGTGTACCCTCCGGACGACTATGTGGGAGTGTACTGTGGCTGTGTACCCTCCGGACGACTATGTGGGAGTGTACTGTGGCTGTGTACCCTCCGGACGACTATGTGGGAGTGTACTGTGGCTGTGTACCCTCCGGACGACTATGTGGGAGTGTACTGTGGCTGTGTACCCTCCGGACGACTATGTGGGAGTGTACTGTGGCTGTGTACCCTCCGGACGACTATGTGGGAGTGTACTGTGGCTGTGTACCCTCCGGACGACTATGTGGGAGTGTACTGTGGCTGTGTACCCTCCGGACGACTATGTGGGAGTGTACTGCGGCTGTGTACCCTCCGGACGACTATGTGGGAGTGTACTGTGGCTGTGTACCCTCCGGACGACTATGTGGGAGTGTACTGTGGCTGTGTACCCTCCGGACGACTATGTGGGAGTGTACTGCGGCTGTGTACCCTCCGGACGACTATGTGGGAGTGTACTGTGGCTGTGTACCCTCCGGACGACTATGTGGGAGTGTACTGTGGCTGTGTACCCTCCGGACGACTATGTGGGAGTGTACTGTGGCTGTGTACCCTCCGGACGACTATGTGGGAGTGTACTGTGGCTGTGTACCCTCCGGACGACTATGTGGGAGTGTACTGTGGCTGTGTACCCTCCGGACGACTATGTGGGAGTGTACTGTGGCTGTGTACCCTCCGGACGACTATGTGGGAGTGTACTGTGGCTGTGTACCCTCCGGACGACTATGTGGGAGTGTACTGTGGCTGTGTACCCTCCGGACGACTATGTGGGAGTGTACTGTGGCTGTGTACCCTCCGGACGACTATGTGGGAGTGTACTGTGTCTGTGTACCCTCCGGACGACTATGTGGGAGTGTACTGCGGCTGTGTACCCTCCGGACGACTATGTGGGAGTGTACTGTGGCTGTGTACCCTCCGGACGACTATGTGGGAGTGTACTGTGGCTGTGTACCCTCCGGACGACTATGTGGGAGTGTACTGTGGCTGTGTACCCTCCGGACGACTATGTGGGAGTGTACTGTGGCTGTGTACCCTCCGGATGACTATGTGGGAGTGTACTGTGGCTGTGTACCCTCCGGACGACTATGTGGGAGTGTACTGTGGCTGTGTACCCTCCGGACGACTATGTGGGAGTGTACTGTGGCTGTGTACCCTCCGGACGACTATGTGGGAGTGTACTGTGGCTGTGTATCCTCCGGACGACTATGTGGGAGTGTACTGTGGCTGTGTACCCTCCGGACGACTATGTGGGAGTGTACTGCGGCTGTGTACCCTGGTTTGGCTGGCCAGTGGCGGCCAGTACCCCTGTCTGGCTGGCTGACCAGCGGCGGCGGTTGCAGCCCCGCCCGCTGCTGCGCTGGTCACGCCCCGCCTCTCCAGTCCAGTGAGCCCCTGCCGGACACAGCACCCCGAGCCCCTGCCGGCGCCAGGGAGCGTGACCGCCCCGCCCTCCGCCTCCCCGGGCAGCCACAGCGTGCTGAAGCCATCTGCAGTGTACCGGTCCGCCCTCCGCCTCCCCGGGCAGCCACAGCGTGCTGAAGCCATCTGCAGTGTACCGGCCCGCCCTCCGCCTCCCCGGGCAGCCACAGCGTTCTGAAGCCATCTGCAGTGTACCGGCCCGCCCTCCGCCTCCCCGGGCAGCCACAGCGTGCTGAAGCCATCTGCAGTGTACCGAAGCTATCCGCCAAGCCATCAGGATCCTCTCCACAATTAATATTGTTTGTCAAACCAGGATAGCTAAAGACGAAATTCAGTTTGATCACGTAGAGGCTAATAGGCCAACATGATCGGCTTTATTTGAATGCCTACTCGGCTTTGCAGAAAAGTAGGTAAGAAATATATATTTATTAATTTATGTATTACTTCATTGCTGAAAGTAATGAAGTCGGGCTGAGTTCCAGAGTCACGTTGACACCGATAGGAAACACTGCGGGGAGACTGGGAGAGCTACCTACAGACCCTCTTACGCCCGGTCGGGGCTTTGTTGGAGCCAGCACGAGGTCAGAGCGCTCGCCTGGCTCTGCCCCGTCCGGTCCTGCCGCTCCGATCCCGTGTCTGCACTCTGCAGCCGAGCCGAGCCACCTGCCCGCGGGGAGGACCCCTGGTCTCTCACACGCGACAGGCAGCCCTGGCACCGGCCGGCACGGCACGGGCCGACCCAGCCCGGCCTGGCTGCCGGAGTGACCGGCTGGACAGCCAGCTCGCCTAGGCTGCAGCCAGGCGAGTCTGCATCCCGTCCGCGGCATTTTTCAACCCATCTAAATACGCTGTGGAGTAATCGCACGTGCCCGACACCTGCCATTACCCTGCCTCCCTGGTTAGTGTTCCACCCCCGTTGCCGAACAGTGCATATTATCAGCCGCCTGCTGTATGCGGCGAGCCAGGTGGAAACGGATGGGATGGGACACAGATCCCCCCCCCCCCTTCCCGCCCGGAAAATCACTAACAGTTGTATGGCCGGAAGTGTTCGCTGAGGTTGCAGCGTTTTTGGTATCAGATTAGTGTGTAGGTGTGTGTGTGTGTGTGTGTGTGTGTGTGTGTGTGTGTGTGTGTGTGTGTGTGTGTAGGTGTGTGTGTAGGTGTGTGTGTAGGTGTGTGTGTAGGTGTGTGTGTAGGTGTGTGTGTAGGTGTGTG